>JAVKPL010004527.1:0-22018 GCA_032173675.1 Gastrolobium villosum
TGTGGTACCATTTTCTGAAGGTGTCAGTGTCTATTTATAGACACTGACCGGTCACGTTTGAAAAGGCACCTTTCCATCGACGAAACAACACATCTGTTGGACACGAAAAGACACATTCGTTCAACACGAAAAGGCACCCATTCAAGGATGAAACAACATGTCCGTTAGGATGAAATAACACATCTGTTGGACACGAAAAGACACATGTCAACACGAAAAGGCACCCATTCAAGGATGAACACGTTAGGATGAAATAACATGTCCGTTCGGATGAAATGACACATCCGTTCGGATGAAACGACACATCCGTTCGTCGATGAAAAGACACACCCTTTCACTACCAAACTTCTTATTCATAACCAATAGATTGTCTACATAATTTATTTATATATATATATATAAATTCCAACAATCCCCCACATGGATAAGAAGACAAATCATCGTGACAAAAATGCATAAGAATATAAATGCAAAGTGTAATTCCTCAACGAGAAACAACTGCATCGAGATAGGTGGAGTTACCTTTGAACCTTCTCTAGTGAAAACCTATCGGATATACTCGGTCAATCGGTGGTCTAGGGCGACTTGAACCGTCAACCTTTAGTGTATACCTAGACAATAGGAGTCACACAATTGCTTCTCTAGCATTGTTGGTCCTTTGTTGCGCCCATTTTGGCCGTGGGACACCTGCCTGGTTCTGCGAGTGTTGTTAGAGAATCGGCCTTTGAAAAATTCTCATAGAAGCGGCCCTCACTTCACACTCACATAGGTGATTTCTTGTGATGTAACTCACTATACATCATCTGAACACAACAGATTAAGAAACCATTAAAAGCCTAAGTGCTTACCCTCAAAAATACACTGTCTTGTCTAGGAATGAGTATGAGTTTAAAAACTCCACAGTGTTTGGACAGTCGAACATCACTTAGTTGTCTCTTTGAACCTAGTTCATGGGATCTCCACTCTTCTAGGTAGGGTTACCGCAATGCTCAACAATTGATAGGCCTTAAACCCATTCCTTTCGACAAATATTCAACCAACTCTCTAGGAATCCCTTTGGTTAACGGATCCGCTATGTTCTCTTTAGACTTAACATAATCAATTGTAATGATTCCGTTCGAGAGTAGTTGTCTTACGGTATCATGTCTACGACGTATGTGTCTAGACTTACCGTTATACATGACGTTCTTGGCCCTTCCAATAGCGGCTTGGCTATCACAATGTATGCATACAGATGGTACCGGTTTTGGCCAATTAGGAACATCCTCAATAAAGTTACGAAGCCATTCAGCTTCTTCACCAGCCTTATCTAAAGCAATAAATTCTGCTTCCATGGTTGACCTTGCGATGCAAGTCTGTTTTGACGATTTCCAAGACACAGCACCTCCACCAAGGGTAAACACATATCCACTTGTGGATCTAGTGTCATTAGAGCCGGTGATCCAGTTTGCATCACAATACCCTTCTATAACTGCGGGGTATTTCTCGTAATGCAAAGCATAATTTTGAGTATACTTTAAGTATCCCAAAACTCTTACCATAGCTTTCCAATGATTTTCATTTGGATTACTAGTAAAGCGACTTAGCAGACTTACTGCATAAGCAATATCAGGTCTGGTGCAGTTCATAACATACATCAGGCTACCCAACACTTGAGCATATAGCTTTTGTGCTGTAGCTTTACCAGTGTTCTTTAATAAACTAAGATTACAATCTACAGGGTTCCTCACAGGGGTTATATTCAAACTTTTGAATTTCTCAAGAACCTTAGCTATATAGTGAGCCTGTGATAAGGCCAACCCTGCAGATGTCCTATGGATTTTAATACCTAGGATAACGTCTGCTATCCCCATATCTTTCATATCAAATTTACTTTTCAGTAATTGTTTAGTAGCATTGATCATTTGACAATTACTACCCATAATCAACATGTCGTCTACATAAAGACAGACAATTGCAAACCCTTTTCTTGTATTTCGAACATAGACACATTTGTCACATTCATTAATTCGAAATCCATTTGATAACATAACATTATCAAATTTCGCATGCCATTGCTTTGGAGCTTGCTTTAACCCGTAAAGGGATTTTATTAAGCGACAAACTTTCCGTTCTTGTCCTGGAACAACAAAACCTTCAGGTTGTTCTAAATATATCTCTTCTTCCAGGTCGCCGTTTAAGAATGTCGTTTTAACATCCATTTGATGTACTTCTAGTCCATTCAAAGCAGCTACTGCGATCAACATCCTAATGGATGTGATCCGTGAAACAGGAGAATAAGTATCGAAATAATCGAGACCTTCACGTTGCCTGTAGCCTTTTACCACAAGCCTTGCTTTATATTTATCAATAGTGCCATTCTCTTTCATTTTTCTTTTGAACACCCACTTACTCCCTAAAGGCTTGTTGCCAGGAGGAAGATTTACCAATTCCCAAGTGTGGTTGGACAAAATAGACTCTATCTCACTATTGATAGCCTCTTCCCAGAATGGTCCTTCTGGAGACATTATAGCTTCCTTATAAGTCCGAGGCTCATTTTCTAATAAATACGTCATAAAATCAGGTCCAAAGGATGTGGCTGTCCTTTGCCTCTTGCTACGTCTAGGTTCATCTTCTATATCCTCTACAGGATCAGTATTAGTTGTAGCATCTCGAGGTATCACAACCTGATCATCACTGTTATCACTTGATATCTTATCATCATTATTACCACTTGATTCATGTATTTCCTTATACGGAAATACGTCTTCAAAGAAAGTAATTTCCCTTGACTCAATAATCGTATTAGCGTGTATATCTGAAACATCAGATTTATACATTAGAAACCGATAAGCACTACTATTAAGTGCATAACCGATGAATACACAATCCACGGTTTTAGGTCCGATTTTCAACCTTTTAGGTCTAGGAACCGCAACCTTTGCCAAACACCCCCACACTTCAAGATAATTCAAGGTAGACTTTCTACCTTTCCATATTTCATAAGGGATGTTCTTATTTTCTTGTGGGGTACCCTATTAATTATATAGTTTGTCATTAAAATGACTTTCCCCCACAAACCAGACATCAACAACATCATTTTATTTAATGTCTGGTTCTTTCTCTCAACAATCCCATTGGATTGCATTGCATAAGGAGCTGTTGTTTGGTATATAATACCAAACTCTATACAGAATTCCTCGAAGGGGCCATCATATATTCTCCCCCTCGATTGCTCCTTATGACTTTAATTTTCTTATTTGGCTAGAACACATATACCAAATAATAAACTTCATTTTAACCATAAAGTAATATACAATTATCATGTCATTGACAACATTTAAAGTCATCACATTGACTTTGATCATGCCATCACTAAGATAGCTCTTTTGAGTTCACATAGTATCAAATATTTCACTAGATATAAGGCTTTTATATCCATCAAAGCACATAGTGCATTTTTTAAGCAAGAATTATCACTTGCCTAAATCATAAAGTCAAAACTTCCACATTTATAGGTCACGAGTTAATGGATATCAAACACCATCAAATCCATTAAGTGTACTATATACAATTGAATGCCAATAAATGCATGACATTTCACACATAATAATTAATATAACAAAATATTCATGTCATCAATATTTCTCATTTGTCGTACTATACATCATTCAATTCATGTATATTGGTACTGCATATGAACATATCATATGCACAATATATCAGAGTTTTCACTTATATGCAAACATACCTGTTATGCATTTAATGCAATATCACACAAATTTTATATTTATAAACCACAACTCAATGTCCATTAAAAACCATCAAATCCAAGGCATTCATTTCAAGAATCGATTATCAATATTTGTAACAAGACTATTACAAACATGCATTCGGATTTGAGATTACTATAATCACAAAGAAAGCCAATGAACTGATTTACTGCACACGTGCTTCTTGAAGAAAAATGCACATATCTCTTTTTTCCATATAACTGGATATTAAAATATATAACAGAGAACACATCATAAAACACCATAACCATATATATCCAGCCATGGCATCCTCTCTTGTTTCCATATGTTGAAAAGACAGTTGCTTTGAAACAACTTTTTTTTTTCTTCATAATAACCGCCAAATTAAAAATTGATTAATATGTTCCTCTTTATTTTTTCAACAGTTCCAACATATACACATGAATGGTTCTTTAACAATTCAAGAAACCAGGAAGCCGCCATTTTCTTCAATCGATACATGAACAAATTGTAAAATTTTTTTTTTTCAAATATTTTCCATGCAACGAATTTCCACAAAAATTCGTATCTCAATAGATATACTCAATAAACATGACTATAAAGTACTCAAGTAAGTAGTAACCGTACAAAAGTAGTCCAAGTGATTTTATAACAACACTTGATCAATATCATAACTTGATATTATTATAACAAAACTTGATCAAAACAAAATGGAATGCACGATTCTCGAGACATTCAATATGTATATAAAAATGACATTCAATGAATCATTCACAGTGAAAGAAAATTGCAAACACGAAAATTTGAATTTGATTTGTGGTAACGTATTGAACTTCAGCCATGGTTTCTTTAGAAGTTCAAAACCACCGAATGAAACAAAATAAAATGGTTACAATGATATTCGTAACCGTCAACCACATGAACCGTTTGGTTCACTTGTAGTTACATATTCAAATATAAACAGTAACAGTGCAGTAGTGCACCCCACTTTCGAACGAAGTTCCAAAGCTTTATGACAAATATGGCAAGATTGCACCCCACTTATTCAAATGTATAAGACTTCCATGCACCCCAACAGAGGTACGTACATTCCATGATTAAAAATGAAAAGCAATTGCAATGCACATTTCATGATCAAACAGAATCATGAATGCAACAGATTAACTTACGAAAACAAAATTTGAATATAAAATTGTTTTCGAATTTGTAAATTGAAAATATCAAAATAGAAATTCTACCGTTTGAATGTTTACAAATCAAAATATTAAACACATATTAGAAATTTCATTTCTGTTACACAAACAGAATCCGAAATTAATCACACAGATTAATTTATCACTCAGATTAATAACACAGATTAATCACATAGTAAATATAAACAGTATATAAAATAAAAACATAATATACTGATCACAGGTTCAAAACACCAAATTGTCTTAAGATTGTTATTAAAGACAGTGGGTGATATTATATCACTAAAAGACTTGAACCCATGAATAGAACCGGAGGAGGTAGATGATCAGAATTATTACTGTGCAATTATAAATATTAAAATAAAAGAACAGACTTACTTGAAATCAGATAATTGAGACAGAATGATGAAAAGTATGCAGAGTTAGGAATTAAATCCGAGCCCACAGAACGTGTCTCCTTAAGACAATTTGTCCCCTCACTGAAGCCCAAGGTTGATGGACACTTGTCTCCCAGGATAGAACGGATTTCGTCTGAAGAGTGGCGGCACTACCAGTCAACAGCCCAAACGAACACAACAGAATGCCAGAGGAAATCACACCGGAGTATGAACAGGAATATGCAAACCGGAAGGAGAAAAATTCCGGCAGAGTTTAAGTGCAGGAAAAATTGTGGTACCATTTTCTGAAGGTGTCAGTGTCTATTTATAGACACTGACCGGTCACGTTTGAAAAGGCACCTTTCCATCGACGAAACAACACATCTGTTGGACACGAAAAGACACATTCGTTCAACACGAAAAGGCACCCATTCAAGGATGAAACAACATGTCCGTTAGGATGAAATAACACATCTGTTGGACACGAAAAGACACATTCGTTCAACACGAAAAGGCACCCATTCAAGGATGAAACAACATGTCCGTTAGGATGAAATAACATGTCCGTTCGGATGAAACAACATGTCCGTTCGGATGAAATGACACATCCGTTCGGATGAAACGACACATCCGTTCGTCGATGAAAAGACACACCCTTTCACTACCAAACTTCTTATTCATAACCAATAGATTGTCTACATAATTTATTTATATATATATATATATATAAATTCCAACATGATCATCAGTTCCCTAATCTATAGGGATACTATAGCATATGGCCAGTTTTTTTGATCAAGCATATGCACTTTACACGTCTGTGCTTTTATTTGAGAAGTTGGTGCCCGTTAGATATAACTAAAGCAACTTTTGAGCTTTATATAACTTAAATGCAGTCAGTGGAACACACAATTTTTAAGCAAATTACGTGAGCTAACTAAATTTCATTACGGAAAAAGTAAATGTCATTTTAAATAAAATTGTGTCATTTTAAATGAGAAAGAGATAAATAAAGAAAAAGAAGAGAGTGGATGAAAAGAAAATAAATGTGTGGATCCTATTTTTTTGTGAGAATAAAATGATATAAATTATGTCATTTAAAAGGACAAATATTTTCCCTTACATTGTACATCAAAACTAGTTTTCTTTTGTTATTTTTTATCTTGAAAGTTTACGAATACTAGTTTCAAACCTTTTTAGTTAACGACAAACAACATCTCATTGTTTAAGGTTGAGCATGGTTAGCTATATATATATATATATATATATATATATATATATATATATATATATATATATATATATATATATAGGGTAAACATTTCTACAGCAACTTTAGATAAACTTATCTACAATTGTCATTTTCAAATATGTTCTCCCGGGAGAACATAGTTATAACATTAAAGTTGCTCTTTTTTCGTATAGTTGGCACACTTAGTTCTCCCATCAAATTTTCATATAGTTGGCACACTTAGTTATAACTATGTCCTCCCGGGAGTTCTCATTTTTAACAATGCTCTTTTTAATTATGTTCTCCCAGCAAATTTGCACTTAGTTCGCTAGATAGAGTAACGAAGTTATGCTATTTTTTAGTATAGTTGGCACACTTAGTTCACTGGAATGAGTAGCGAACTTGTTATCCTGCCAATTTGTTAGAGCCTATGGGCATTTATTGTTACCTAGTTCGTTACGCCTAGTAGCAAACTTGTTAGCTACAAAACACACACCACATTAGCAAACCAAGTTCGCTGCCTACTGTAGAGAACTTGGACGCGTGGCATATTGAAAAACAACAATGTTCGTGTGGCAGCTGGATAAATAACTCAGTGAACAGTGACATTTTGGTCACTGTTCCACACATTTGCAGCCCAAGATTCTCCCTCGTTAAATTTTTCTACCCTCCTGCTTTTATAACAGCTACAACATTTTCTGTGTTTTTTTTTCAACATTTTTGAGTTGGTTTGATAAATTTGGTCCCAAGTTTGGGTTTGTAATAATTTTGCTCATCATCTTGTGATGATTGCCCTGAAAAACAACAGAAATACTCACAAACATAATTTGTTGTTATCTCTCAGTATTAAACTTTAAAGGGGTTATGTCTCACCATGGTAGTTAAAATTGAGATTTTACTTAAAATTGGGAGGAGGATAAAAAATCGTAAAACGTAAAATCATAATGTAAAAAAAGTTATAAAAAATTATAAAAACGTAAAAGTATTTGGAATTTTGATGAAATCGTTTTGATTAATTTTTTTTGTAAAATCGTATATTTAAATTGGGATTTTAACTGCCATGGGTCCCACCACTTTTTTCTCTCTCTCTTCTTACCCGTGGGTCTCACTTATATTTTTATTTCTACAACATGAGATAATTTTTTCCTATAACATAAAAAAAATATATCCCTTCCTTTAAATAGGTATAAGAAAATTGTTAAAATATAACCCCTTTTGTGAGTATAAGAAAATTGTTATCTCTACTTATCATGTGCAAGGTGGACTTAGAGTAAGGCTTACCATTTTTTCCCCATTATTTGGTGTAAAAAAATTCAAGTTACTACAATTTCATTTTTTTATTTAAATTAAAATATTTTAATTTTTTCACCTGCATCAAATGCTAATGATTTCATGATATTAAAATGGGTTGCTTGGTCCATTGCTTTATAATCTAGTTAAATTATATATTAATCTTCCTCTATTCGATCAAAGTTTATGTAATATTCAAATTTCAATAAAAATAAAATAAAATGTGACACCGTTAGCGCCAAAATGGCACCTTTAGCGCCAAATTGTGGCGCCTTTCGCGTCAATTTTTACGCGAAGCACGTGAATATATATATATATATATATATATATATATATATATATATATATATATATATATATATATATATATATATATATGTGTGTTTACGTATATGTATAATAATAATAATAATAAAAATAAATAAACAATTAAATATTAAGATAAATGTATATAATAGATAATATGTTAGTAATAAATTAAATAATACTAATAATAATATAATAATGAAAATATGAATAAATATATTACAGAAACGTAGTATGTAACTGTGGTTTTTTCTAGAAACTGTTAACGTGGATAGTTATCGTCTAAATAACAATCATTACTTAGTTACGATTTAACTAGTTCTTTCGAATCTAACTTAACGTGGATAGTTCTTTCGATTTAACTTAACTCTTTATATATATATATATATATATATATATATATATATATATATATATATATATATATATATATATATATATATATATATAGGGGAAGGATATTGTAACAACCAAGTTTGTGTTACTACCATGTTACTACCAGTCAATCTCACCGTTAGATCGCTTATGTTGATCCAACGGTTATATTTATTTTCATCTTTGTATGATCATGATTCCCCAAATTTAATATTTTATATTTATTTTCACTTTTGTATGGTCATGATTTCCCATATTTAATGTTTTTACTTTAAATTTGGGGAATCATGACCATACAAAGATGGAAATAAATATAACCGTTAGATTAACATAAGCGATCTAACGGTGAGATTGACTGGTAGTAATAGTAACAAAAACTTGGTTGTTACAATATCCTTCCCTATATATATATATATATATATATATATATATATATATATATATATATATATATATATATATCACTGTCCATAAGAAGAGGGAGAGAGAACAACGAGAAGAAAGAAAGGAGAGAGAGAGACCAGCGAGGAGAGAGAAAAAGAAAAGAGAGAGGAAGAGAGATATCAAAAGAAAAAGAAAGAAGGAAAGCGACGAGACAAAAGGTAATATTGGGTGATAAAAAACGTTCTCTCATTTTTTAAGGAAGAATTATTTACAAGCTTATGTCGTTTTGCCAAACTCTTCTCTCTATTTATTCTTTAGTTCAAGTTTATTTAGTTACCGTAGTTGATTTTGTTCGGTGATTTCATTTGTTACAATAGCTTTAGCTCTTTTTAAATTTCATTTCTTTTCACCTACTGATTACAAAGTGGAGTAATTAATTTGTACCAAATAATTATGAAGAGAATGTGTAAATTTAACTAATGAAGACTGCTATGAACTGAACCACAGAGTTTGAGTTCAGACGATTACAGGGTAAGGGACGCCTTATCGTGGTTTGAGCTCCTCCACAATAAATCTTTCATATGCAGAGAACCACGAAGTTGGAAAATTATTTAGCTTCAGTTAAATATTACACAATGTATTACTTATTATATTATTTCATTTTATTAAATTATCCGAGGGAATGATATTTTCTGTTATTACGGCTGTGAATGGTTATAGTTAAAAAACCTCAATATTACTGAGAATTTTCTCTCGTGTGTTTGTTTTGTGCTAACATCTCCAGAAAATCATAATGCATAATTTAAGCTTAGCAGGCGAAGGGTGGTATTAATGTTTACTCTTACGAGGACCGTATGGTGTTTTATATTGAGTAGTAAATCAAGGAGCTGCTTCAATATTCTATGCTGATAGTATAGAGACCTACACCTATAGACTAGATTAGGATATGACTTTTGTATTGTATAATTATGTGATGCCAGTATCTAAAATATAAACTGAAGTGATGTAATATTTAGCTGTGTTATTAAAATTGGACCGACCCGGGAACCGGTCATATAACTGGTCCTGTTGAAACAACAGACTGGTAATGCATCAAAACCGGTGTGATCCGATCCGAACGGCCGGTTTTCATGAAAACCAGTGACTCGACCCAGTCCAAAATAAAATTCAAATTATTTATTTTTTCAAAAATAAAATAAAATCATAATGGACATATTTAAATATTTTTTTGCTTATTGACTTACACAAGTTATGTACCTACAACACTAATATTATCTCAATTATGCACTATTCAGAAAAGTTTGATTTGATTTATAGTTAGAGATGTCATTTTTTGAACCTAAAACCCCGTATCACGATCATTATATTTTTGCTTGATCCTTTATTGGATAATAATATGTAATTTATTATTTTTTATATTAAATTATTTGAAATTTGAATCATTTTTTTTAGATATTTCAGTATGTTTATAATTTTTTAATATTAATTATAAAATTGCATATAATTATCTGGTCATGCAGTTGAACCAGTGACCCAGTGTCTCGACCGGGTCAATGACCGGGCCGGTTTTAATAACATTGATATTTAGTAGACTGTGGGACCTATGTAAAATAACTTCCTTTTGTACCTGACGTAGCATTATCTATAAAGTAATGTTAGCAGATGTTTATGTAATTTTCTCTACTGTTATTATCATCAATATGTATTAATTAAATAACATTAACTTCTTTCCATCTTAAATTCTCACTGATTATGCGAAAACGTAAATATAAATGTAATTAAAAGAAATCATTTAATAGTCCTTATAAACGTTTGATGCAAGGGATGTTACATTTTGACTCTGCTCGTTTGATATTTATTTGAATAAACGAGGCATGAGACTAACCAAATAAAAAAATAAAAAGAAAATCAATATCATATTTTTTAATAATAAGCAAAGAAAAAGAAAACGTTTTTAAAGGATTCAAATTTGTGACATTTTATACGAAACCATATCATTTTGGTGTATAATTAGTAATTTATACATTCTCTCTCCTCCATAAAATTTGCAAGAGAGAGAAAGCGGATGAGTGACAATATTAAAATTTTTTCAATTATGCTTAAAAATGACGTCATTTCATATAAAATGAGATAAAATTATATCATTAAAAAAAGACAAACATATTTCCCTATTATTATTATTATCGATAATAAATTTTGATATTTTAAAACTTATAGGAGTTTTGAAATATCACTATATAACCATATTAATATTATTAATGAATATTGTTTTTTTTTCTTCCTTATTTACCAAAAATAAAATTGAGTACATTGAATTTTGTGGACAGAAAATGAAAACATCAACAGTCAAATTATCATTGTCAATATTAAATTTGATATTTTTGTTTGATCCTTTATTGGATAATAATATGTAATTTATTATTTTTTATATTAAATTATTTGAAATTTGTATCATTTTTTTATATATTTCAGTATGTTTATAATTTTTTAATATCAATTATAAAATTGCATATAATTATCGGGTCATGCAGTTGAACCAGTGACCCAGTATCTCGACCGGGTCAATGACCGGGCCGGTTTTAATAACATTGATATTTAGTAGACTGTAGGACCTATGTAAAATAACTTCCTTTTGTACCTGACATAAAATTATCTATAAAATAATGTTGGTAGATGTTTATGTAATTTTCTCTACTGTTATTATCATCAATATGTATTAATTAAATAACATTAACTTCTTTCCATCTTATATTCTCACTGATTATGCGAAAACATAAATATAAATGTAATTAAAAGAAATCATTTAATAGTCCTTATAAACGTTTGATGCAAGGGATGTTACAGTTTGACTCTGCTTGTTTGATGTTTATTTGAATAAATGAGGCACAAGACTAACCAAATAAGAAAATAAAAAGATAATCAATATCATTATTTTTTAATAATAAGGAAAGAAAAAAAAAACGTTTTGTGACATTTCATACGAAACGACATCATTTTGGTGTATAATTAGTCATCATTACATTCTCTTTCATCCATAAAATTTGCAAGAGAGAAAGTGGATGAGTGACAATATTAAAAAAATATGAATTATGCTTAAAAAATGACGTCGTTGCATTTAAAATGAGATAAAATTATATCATTTAAAAAGATAAACATTTTTCTCTATTATTATTATTATTATCGATAATAAATTTTGATATTTTAAAACTTATAGGAGTTTTGAAATATCACTGTATAACCATATTAATATTATTAATGAATATTTTTTTCCTTCCTTATTTACCAAAAATAAAATTGAGTACATTGAATTTTGTGGACAGAAAATGAAAACATCAACAGTCAAATTATCATTGTCAATAATGAATTTGATATTTTTAAATTTACAGAGATTTCAAAATATCAAAATGAGAATTACATTTCATAATCCTTGAAAATTCAAAAATAACAATACAATTTTTGTTTTGTTTTTTCCTTTTTTCCTTAATTATACAACAACAACAACGAGAGAATAGAGTGGATATGATATCATTTGAATAAAAAGGGAAAAATTCAATAGTCAAATTATCATTGTTAATAGTAAATTTAATAATTTTCAATTTATTAAGATTTCAAAATATCACTGTGTATACGAGAATTATATTTCAAAATCATTGTCAATTAAAAAATAAATATATTGATATTTTTTATTCGTCAGGAAAAAAAAATCCCGTGAATTGATTGTTCGGAGGAAAATAATAAAAAATTAGCAATCAAAATATCATAATAAATTTGATGTTTTTATATTTTTAAAAAAATTAAAATCTTAGACCAGATGATTAATAATTATTTATAATTTTAAATATTATTTAACCTAATACATTAATAATATTTTAAATATATTATTTATGTAATGTCAGTTTAATCAATATAATCTTCTTTTTTCTTTATTTACTTGAATAAATAGATGTCACTTTAATAAAAGAAAAATAAATTAAAATTCATATCTTATTATAAATTGGACTCACATCACAAACGAGTAGTGAAGTAGTAACCAATTCCCTTTGGTAATTTGGGTTTTTTAACTCGCCTTAGGGTTTTGTCACAGGAGAGTACTGTCCTCATCGGCGGCGTCACAATGTCTGATTATTGTGTTCTGGTAGATATATTAGAGGAAATCCTCCATCGCCTACCGCCTAAAAGTATTGGAAAATGTATGACAGTGTGCAAATCTTGGAACCTTTTGATTAAGAGCCATAGCTTCTTATCCTCTTATCAAGATCGCTCACTCTCCACTCCTCTCTTACTTGTCAAGAGCTATCATTATCTGTATCATTATCTATCCTCCCCCACAAATATGATCAAATGCAGCTCGTTTTTAATTCCTACCCGTGAATACGAACTTGTAAGCGCTGTCAACGGCCTCGTTTGCCTTACTTCCTATGAGAAAATGAATTTCATCCTCTTTAACCCTCTAACGCGGAGACGCCTCCGATTCCCAATGTCCCAAACATTGTGTAACTCAAACATAGATTTCGAGTCTGGTTTGCCGTTTGGATTTGGGTTTGATTCCAAGAAGAATGATTTCAAGGTGGTACATATGTGTTACAGTACTGGCCACCGCTCCAATGTTCCTCCTAAGGTGGGGTTGTATTCCCTTAACGAAGGTGCTTGGAGGGATATTAATACTCCATTCGACCAAGATTTATTTAATTATGCGGATAGTTATTTTGGGCAATTACTTTTCCAGGACAGTGTGCATTGGCTTGCCTACCAGATTCGTAGAAAAGTTTGGCAACCACAACCACCAACACATTACCACATAGTGATGTTCAATGTTGTGGAGGAGAAGTTCAGCAAGATGGAGCTTCCAGAAGTTTTGGCTAAGTCCTCGAGGGCGTTGGGTATTAATGTTATCGATGGTTGCCTCTCGCTTATACAGTACCCTGCAGAAGGACTGCCTAAAGATGCTACTAATATATGGATGAAGAGAGAGGAGTCCTGGAGCAAAATTTACAGTCTTTCTCCATTTGAGGGAAATATTAAAGAGATATCGGGACAGAGCATGAACTCTGAAGTTTTAGTGATTCCACGTTGTAGTTCTGGAGAAATGATGTCATTGCATTCGTATGATCTCAAGAGCCAAGAGATGAGAGAACTTGGGTTCAAAAGTATAGCCATGGATTTATGTGCTTCTGACTTCACATGCAGCTTGGTTTTGCTTGACAAAGGAAGCTATGCTGATGGTTCGCCTACTTTACTAATGCTTTCTTTATTGAAGTTTTGTATTCATTTGGTGGATTAAGATTTTTTATTATTATTGACTGTTGTTCTTTATACTTATGTGCAGTGTGGGTCTCATCTGAGGAAGGAGAATCATCAGAGGAAGGAGAATCATCAGAGGAAGGAGAATCAAGGCGAAAGTTGAAAAGACAGAAATCGATAGATATTGATTATGAAACGCAGTATTCGATACATGATTTTTACCGATCATCTGGTGAAGCCAACTTAAAGCGGAAGCTGAAATGTCAGGAATTGAGAGATGATTATTACCAATCATCGGGTGAAGCCAAATCAAGGCAGAAGCTGAAAAAACAGAAATTGATAGATGATTATTACCATTGATAGATGATTATTACCATCTTGAGGCGAAGGCAAATTAAGGCAGAAATTAACCATCAAAGGAAAGAAAAGGCAGAAATTGATAGATCATTATTTTACAAGAAGGTAGTTACATGTGGGTTTAGTAAAGTGAACATGTTGCCAAAAGATGCAGTAGAAAGCATGATGACAGATGCTGCATGACATCAACATTCTCATAGTAATACTATTTTCCTAGTATCTGGACTTGGGGTAGATTATTACTTTGGCGTTTTATTTTGTAAAACATATATCAAATTGAAAAATATTTTGTAATGGTTCACAAAACTCATTTTGCCCTTGAACAAAATATGATGAATATTGACTTCAAAAATCATGCTTCCATGATTGAATTATCTGTTTACTTTTTCCTATCCCGTAGTTTGTGATCTAAAGTAGCCTGCTGATACTATGAAATATAAAAGCCTTACTGATACAATATGTATTATGTAATGTTGGTAGATGTTTATGTAATTTTCTCTATTGTTATTATCATCAATATGTATTAATTAAATAACATTAACTTATTTCCATCTTATATTCTCACTGATTATGCGAAAATGTAAATATAAATATAATTAAAAGAAATCATTTAATAGTCCTTATAAACCTTTGATGCAAGGGATGTTACAGTTTGACTCTGCTTGTTTGATATTTATGTGAATAAACGAGGCATCGAGACTAACCAAATAAGAAAAAAAAATCAATATCATATTTTTTAATAATAAGGAAAGAAAAAGAAAACGTTTTTTCTTTTAAAGGATTCAAATTTGTGACATTTTATACGTGTATAATTATTAATTTTTACATTCTCTGTCCTCCATAAAATTTGCAAGAGAGAAAAAAAGTGGATGAGTGACAAGATTAAATTTGTTTCAATTATGCTTAAAAAATAACGTCGTAATGAGATAAAATTATATATCATTAAAAAAGACAAACATATTTCTCTATTATTATTATTATTATCGATAATAAATTTTGATATTTTAAAACTTATAGGAGTTTTGAAATATCACTGTAAAACCATATTAATATTATTAATGAATATTGTTTTTTTTCTTCCTTATTTACCAAAAATAAAATTGAGTACATTGAATTTTGTGGACAGAAAATGAAAACATCAACAGTCAAATTATCATTGTCAATATTAAATTTGATATTTTTGTTTGATCCTTTATTGGATAATAATATGTAATTTATTATTTTTTATATTAAATTATTTGAAATTTGTATCATTTTTTTAGATATTTCAGTATGTTTATAATTTTTTAATATCAATTATAAAATTGCATATAATTATCGGGTCATGCAGTTGAACCAGTGACTCAGTATCTCGACCGGGTCAATGACCGGGCCGGTTTTAATAACATTGATATTTAGTAGACTGTAGGACCTATGTAAAATAACTTCCTTTTGTACCTGACATAAAATTATCTATAAAATAATGTTGGTAGATGTTTATGTAATTTTCTCTACTGTTATTATCATTAATATGTATTAATTAAATAACTTCTTTCCATCTTATATTCTCACTGATTATGCGAAAACATAAATATAAATGTAATTAAAAGAAATCATTTAATAGTCCTTATAAACGTTTGATGCAAGGGATGTTACAGTTTGACTCTGCTTGTTTGATATTTATTTGAATAAATGAGGCACAAGACTAACCAAATAAGAAAATAAAAAGATAATCAATATCATATTTTTTAATAATAAGGAAAGAAAAAAAAACTGGTATTTAACATAACCAAATAAAAAAATCACAAGTAAAAAGAAAATAACCAAAATCCTTTTTATCATTATTTTTTAACCTTTTAATAAGATCAATGTTGTTGTATGTAAACCAAGAGCAATAGCAAAACCAAGAAGTCTTTTTCTTCAAAGGATTCAAATTTGTGACATTTTATACGAAACGACATCATTTTGGTGTATAATTAGTAATCTTTACATTCTCTCTCATCCATAAATTTGCAAGAGAGAAAGTGGATGAGTGACAATATTAAAAAAATATGAATTATGCTTAAAAAATGACGCCGTTGCATTTAAAATGAGATAAAATTATATCATTTAAAAAGATAAACATTTTTCTCTATTATTATTATTATCGATAATAAATTTTGATATTTTAAAACTTAAAGGAGTTTTGAAATATCACTGTATAACCATATTAATATTATTAATGAATATTTTTTTTTCCTTCCTTATTTACCAAAAAAAAAATTGAGTACATTGAATTTTGTGGACAGAAAATGAAAACATCAACAGTCAAATTATCATTGTCAATAATGAATTTGATATTTATAAATTTACAGAGATTTCAAAATATCACAATATAAATGAGAATTACATTTCATAATCCTTGAAAATTCAAAAATAACAATACAATTTTTGTTTTGTTTTTTCCTTTTTTCCTTAATTATACAACAACAACAACGAGAGAATAGAGTGGATATGATATCATTTGAATAAAAAGGGAAAAATTCAATAGTCAAATTATCATTGTTAATAGTAAATTTAATAATTTTCAATTTATTAAGATTTCAAAATATCACTGTGTATACGAGAATCATATTTCAAAATCATTGTCAATTAAAAATAAATATATTGATTTTTTTTATTCGTCAGGAAAAAAAAATCCCGTGAATTGATTGTTTCGGAGGAAAATAATAAAAAATTAGCAATCAAAATATCATAATAAATTTGATGTTTTTATATTTTTAAAAAAATTAAAATCTTAGACCAGATGATTAATAATTATTTATAATTTTAAATATTATTTAACCTAATACATTAATAATATTTTAAATATATTATTTATGTAATGTCAGTTTAATCAATATAATCTTCTTTTTTCTTTATTTACTTGAATAAATAGATGTCGACTTTAATAAAAGAAAAATAAATTAAAATTCATATCTTATTATAAATTGGATTATTTATTATAAATTGGACTCACATCACAAACGAGTAGTGAAGTAGTAACCAATTCCCTTCGGTAATTTGGGTTTTTTAACTCGCCTTAGGGTTTTGTCACAGGAGAGTACTGTCCTCATCGGCGGCGTCACAATGTCAGATTATTGTGTTCTTGTAGATATATCAGAGGAAATCCTCCATCGCCTCTAACGCCTAAAAGCATTGGAAAATGTACGACAGTGTGTAAATCTTGGAACCTTTTGATTAAGAGCCACAGCTTCTTATCCTCCTATCAACATCGCTCACTCTCCACTCCTCTCTTACTTGTCGAGAGCTATCATTATCTATCCTCCCCCACAAATATGATCGAATGCAGCTCATTTTTAATTCCTACCCGTGAATACGAATTTGTAAGCGCCGTCAACGGCCTCGTTTGTCTCACTTCCTACTAGAAAATGAATTTCATCCTCTTTAACCCTCTGACACGGAGACGCCTCCGATTCCCAATGTCCCAAACATTACGTAACTCAAACATAGATTTCAAGTTTGGTTTGCCGTTTGGATTTGGGTTTGATTCCAAGAAGACTGATTTCAAGGTGGTACATATGTGTTACAGTACTGACCACAACTTCAATGTTCCTCCCAAGGTGGGGTTGTATTCCCTCAACGAAGGTGCTTGGAGGGATATTAATACTCCATTCGACCAAGATTTATTTAATTATGCGGATAGTTATTTTGGGCAATTACTTTTCCAGGACAGTGTGCATTGGCTTGCCTACCAAATTCGTAGAAAAGTTTGGCAACCACAACCACCAACACATTACCACATAGTGATGTTCAATGTTGTGGAGGAGAAGTTCAGCAAGATGGAGCTTCGAGAAGTTTTGGCTAGGTCCTCTAGGGCGTTGGGTATTAATGTTATCGATGGTTGCCTCTCGCTTATACAGCACCCTGCAGAAGGACTGCCTAAAGATGCTACTTGTAAGAACCCGCACCGCTAATTAAGGTAATTAGTAAATTAATTATGATAATTAGGAAATAATTCCATAATTGACCCTAATAATTATTAATGGGCTTAGATAATTATACTGAGTGAGTAAAAATGCTGAAAGTCGCTTTTCGGAAGAAAAGTGCAGATACCGGTTCTGCTACTCGGTATAAATGCATACCGGAAAAGTATCCCGGAAAATTATAAAGAATGCATGATAATTACTAGAATATTATGTAGGACTTGTAAAACAAGTTTCAAGTCAAAATAACGTAATCTGATGCCAGAACTGATACTGGCTATGGAAAAGCGCGTACCGGAAAGGTGCTCCGAAAAATAAAATAAAAATATGATAAATCTTAGAAAAATGCGTAGGTCTAGATTCTAAAGTTTGAGATCAAGATCTTTTACTTTGCTATTAAGGCTAATACTGCGCGTGTGTGGCCTTGTGCCTATAAATAGACACTTTAGGCACAAAACCCTAGGCCATATTATATTTCTACGTGGGTTTGGTGGCTGAAGGGAGGTGGCTGCTGTCCATTGCTTCTCCTTCACCATTTCTTGAACCTTGGACCAATTCCTCTTTGCTTCTTCCTCTCTTCTTCTTACAAACACATAGTAGGGTGGGTTGTGAGGGTGTGAGGTGGTGCTTGCTGCACACTCAGCCACTGTGAGTGTATCCTTGAGGGCTGGTTGAGGTGTTGAGTTGTGTGAGTGGGAGTTGTGAGTGTTTCCTTGGTAGTGGAAGCTCCAAGAAGCAACCTTTGGGTAGAAAGACCAAGTCTTGTGTACCATTTTCGTGCACCCTTGTTTGGCCTGAGTTGAGGAACCTTGGAGAGCTCCAAGAGCACACCTTGCTCTGTTTTGAGCTTTGGTAAGTTATCTCACCATGATCATGAGTTTATCTTGCTTAAAGGTGGTGTCTTGGCATGTAAAAGGTTAAAATGAAGTAACCAACACATAAGTGAACTCATTTATGCTTAAAGATGCATGCTTTAACGTGTACATGTGTTAAAAGTTGGATCTTTGGGTTGGATATTCACGAAATGCAGAAACTGCATTCTGTCGTGAGATATCCGGATATTTGTCGAACAGATATCCGGATATCAGTATCCGGATATGGTATCCGGATATTGATATCCGGATATGGGATCTGGGTATCCGGATATGTCCAGTGTGATATCCGGATATGGCATATCCAGATATGTTCTTCATGATATCCGGATATCCTGGGTTTGCGCAGACAGTAGCTGTACTGTATGAACAGTAAGCTATTGGGTGTGTGTGGACCCAAGTTTAAGGAAGTTGAACTTCTGTAATTAACGAACTAAGTCAGAATCACATGATTAAGGGCTTATGGCTTTGTTGAAAGCCTTAAGACGTAAAACGTAAAAGAAAGGCGTAGTCTTTAAGTTGTATGCTTGATGTGCATTAATATTGATGTGTTAATGGTCTATATCAGATTGTGATACTGCTGTTTGTGGACTTGAGAGTGGTTGGACTCTTGGCTTGGATTGATTGCTTGCAAGGTAAGCTTTCGTGTCCTCGGTTTAGCCATTTTGATGTTCCACCATGTCCCATCTTGGAACCTTTTGATTAAGAGCCACAGCTTCTTATCCTCCTATCAACATCGCTCACTCTCCACTCCTCTCTTACTTGTCGAGAGCTATCATTATCTATCCTCCCCCATAAATATGATCGAATGCAGCTCATTTTTAATTCCTACCCGTGAATACGAATTTGTAAGCGCCGTCAACGGCCTCGTTTGTCTCACTTCCTACTAGAAAATGAATTTCATCCTCTTTAACCCTCTGACACGGAGACGCCTCCGATTCCCAATGTCCCAAACATTACGTAACTCAAACATAGATTTCAAGTTTGGTTTGCCGTTTGGATTTGGGTTTGATTCCAAGAAGACTGATTTCAAGGTGGTACATATGTGTTACAGTACTGACCACAACTTCAATGTTCCTCCTAAGGTGGGGTTGTATTCCCTCAACGAAGGTGCTTGGAGGGATATTAATACTCCATTCGACCAAGATTTATTTAATTATGCGGATAGTTATTTTGGGCAATTACTTTTCCAGGACAGTGTGCATTGGCTTGCCTACCAAATTCGTAGAAAAGTTTGGCAACCACAACCACCAACACATTACCACATAGTGATGTTCAATGTTGTGGAGGAGAAGTTCAGCAAGATGGAGCTTCGAGAAGTTTTGGCTAGGTCCTCTAGGGCGTTGGGTATTAATGTTATCGATGGTTGCCTCTCGCTTATACAGTACCCTGCAGAAGGACTGCCTAAAGATGCTACTAATATATGGATGAAGAGAGAGGAGTCATGGAGCAAAATTTATAGTCTTTCTCCATTTGAGGGAAATATTAAAGAGATATCGGGACAGAGCATGAACTCTGAAGTTTTAGTGATTCCACATTGTAGTTTTGGAGAAATGATGTCATTGCATTCGTACGATCTCAAGAGCCAAGAGATGAGAGAACTTGGGTTCAAAAGTATAGCCATGGCTTTATGTGCTTATGACTTCACATGCAGCTTGGTTTTGCTTGACAATGGAACCTATGCTGATGGTTCGCCTAATTTACTAATGCTTTCTTTATTGTAGCATTGTATTCATTTGGTGGATATTAAGATTTTTTATTATTTATTGTTGTTCTTTATACTGATGTGCAGTGTGGGTCTCATCAGACGAAGGAGAATCACCAGATGAAGGAGAATTAAGGCGAAAGCTGAAAAGGCATAAATTGATAGATATTGATTACGAAACGCAGTATTCGATATATGAGTTTTACCGATTACCGATCATCAGGCCAAGCCAACTTAATGCGGAAGCTGAAAAGTCAGGAATTGATAGATGATTATTACCAATCATCAGGCGAAGCCAAATTAAGGCAGAAATTTAACCATCAAAGGAAAGAAAAGGCAGAAATTGATAGATCATTATCAAGCAAACGACGGCTGATAGTAATAATTCAGCTAGAGGATTCAATCAGGGCTGTGATGCATCCATACTGTTGGATGATACGAGCAGTTTCATTGGAGAGAAAACGGCGGCTGATAGTAATAATTAATTCAGCTAGAGGATTCAATGTGATTGATGACATTAAAGCCATGTGGAGAAAGCATGTTTTCTAGTATCCCATCCTAATAATACTAATACTATGGCCCTTAGAGTGCTTGAATCTAAAAAGGGAAAAACATTTATTTTGATGGAGGTAATGCCTTGTTGGAATTTACAGTGGAAAGTAGGCTTGGGAAGAAGGGATTCTACCAACCACAGCTAGTAAAGCTGATGCCATTGACATCATTCCTGCACCTTTTCTCGATCGAAGCGCTCTCAGAACAAATTTCGCTAATCAGGGGCTCTCGGTGAAGGACTTGGTGCCTCTTTCATTTACCAAGTGCTAACTACATTAGATAATATGTGTATTAAATCATCGAAAAACAAAAATGCATTATCTTGAACATTTCTAGGCTAAGAGAGTTGGACTCCATTAATTTTTTTTCGCTCTTTTTTTTCATTACGAGACTCACTTATCTTTATATGAATGTGACTGATAAATATTGTCTATAGTAAAAACAAAAATATTTTTTC
>JAVKPL010004528.1:0-150000 GCA_032173675.1 Gastrolobium villosum
TTACTTTTAGGAGAATTGGTCTTTAAAATACTTACTTGTTTGGGGTAATATATATGTTTTGTTTCGAATTTCCATTGTTTATCCTTGGTTGCAATATGTATTTACAAGACTGCTGCTTCTACATTGGCCAAGTATCTGTGTGCCAGCTTATACAAATAGAGTGGGTTCCTATTTTCAAAATTCACAGCTTCTCAGTGATAACATTTCTAATGCATTTTTAATGCTTTGTAGAGTCACTATCCAATATAACTACTACTTTGGTCTTTATACGTAGTCTGATCCCTCTTTTAATGGCTCTTCTGTTAGAACGGTTGCTTACACAAACCACACAGTTCTACCTGAGGCACTAGAGAAATGGAGTTTGACACTTCTGCAGGATTTGCTTCCTCGACATGTGGAAATAATAAGAACCATAGATGAGGAGGTAATGTGGTAAAACTTATGTGGTTTTGATGTTCAAATCGTCATGCTATAAGTAGTTCTTGGTTCATATGCCCCTCTACATGTCATTCATCTTTATGAAATCTTATCTATATCTAATGTGAAGTATGTTTCTTTTGTTAACCAGTTGATACATGAAATTATTTCCGAGTATGGTACAGATGATCTCCATTTGTTGGAACAAAAACTTAGAAAGATGAGAATATTAGAAAATATTGAGCTGCCTAACTCAGTGGTAGAGCTTCTTAATAAAGCAAAAGAGATTTCTGCCGTTGATCCTGTGAAGGAGATTGATGTTGATGATAAAGATATAAAAGCAACAGAAGAGAAAGATGAAAAAGAAGAAGAAGGAGAGGATGAAGTAGGGAAAGAGGTACAAGAAGATGATGTTGAAGACCAATCTGTTGGAGGGGATACTGAAAACAAAGAAGAGACATTCGAAGTTGATCCAAAACTGCCAATGATGGTTCGCATGGCTAACCTATGTGTTGCTGGTGGATTATCTGTGAATGGGGTAGCTGAGATTCATACTGAGATTGTAAAAGAGGAAGTTTTTAATGAATTTTACAAGGTAACAATACAAGGAAATTTCTCTGTTTTAATGAACTATTACTTATTGGGATCTCTCTTGTATATACATCCAGAAAAAATGATGCTCATCAAATTTCTTTATCATTCAACCATTGACAGTTGTGGCCTGAGAAATTCCAGAATAAAACAAATGGGGTGACTCCTAGACGATGGATCCGTTTCTGTAATCCTGATCTCAGTAAAATCATAACCAAGTGGATTGGAACAGGAGACTGGGTAACAGATATGGAGAAATTGGCTATACTTCGCAAGGTAAATTAATTTAACCAAGCATTGTGAATCATATTTGAAATAGGTAACTGTTCATCTTTAAAACTTCATAATGGCATTAATCATTACAGGTGATTCCTTAGTCAAATGTCGCTTCAAAAAAACATTTATGCACAACTTTTATGGTACATTTTTATTTCCTATATATTTTTTTTTTCTAATGGATGATTTTTTTTTTCAACAGTTTGCTGATGATAAGGATCTACAATTAGAGTGGATGGAAGCAAAAAGAAGAAACAAGATTAAGGTTGCATCGTTTCTTAAAGAGAAAACGGGTTATGTTGTCAGTCCAGATGCAATGTTTGATGTACAGGTTAGTTTTCTGCCACCAAGCACTTCATTTCTTTCTTCTCCTGTTTTAGTTAACATTTGTATTAAAGGAGGGAACAACAGTGCTGGAAATGTTTTTATGTCTGCAATGCTTGTTTTCACCTTTTCAAGGAATGAATGTTAGTTATTGGTTGTTGCTTAATGCCTCACTAAGCATACAAAATTCATAAAGTTGTGTACTTTCGATAGTTACATAGATTTAGAATTCCATGTAACGCTTACACAAAAAGGATCATAATCGTCTTCTCTTTCTCTCTAGTGTAATAGAAACAAATGTAATACGATAGGTTCTCCCAATTTGCTACGTAGGATAAGGGACTCAAGTCTATATTAATAGCTAAAAACTCCAATGCCTTAAAATAACATCAACCCTTAATGAGCGATTCTTTCATACTTTCGAGAGTGTTGCAGTCAACTATCTAAATTTTGCTTTAAAAGTTGTCTAGCAGCACAGATTCATGTTCAATGTCATATTTTATGTTTGGGTAAATGTAATGCTTTTGGATTACGTAATATTTTCTCCACAAATTCACAAGTGATTGTTAACGCAAAATATAATAAATCACTCAACTGGGAATTGACCAATTATTACACTACAAATCCAACTTGTTTTCACAAACCAAAATCCAATAAATGGTAGCTCAATAAATAAAAGTCTTACCTGAAATCCTAATTGGAATTTTCAATGGCATGTTGTTTTTTTCACACTCCATTCATTGTTAGAGAAAGATCTAACGTATCCATTTTCAGGTGAAGCGCATTCATGAATACAAACGGCAGTTACTGAATATCATGGGGATTGTTTATCGTTACAAAAAGATGAAAGAATTGAGTGCTGAGGAAAGAAAACAAAGGTTTGTTCCTCGGGTTTGTATTTTTGGGGGAAAAGCATTTGCAACATATGTTCAAGCCAAGAGGATTGTAAAATTCATCACAGATGTAGGAGCTACAGTCAATCATGATCCCGAGATTGGAGATTTGTTGAAGGTACGATTCAACTTGGATGATAGATAACTAACATAATGTGGCGTCCATTTTAGTCATTCTAAAATTTAGGGTGCCTATGCCTAATGATGGTTGAATAACAATCTACTAGCTTTATGTCAAGTGGTTGTTTCCTGTATTCGAATCCAGATATTTCAGTTGCAAAGAAGCAACTTCATCATTGCTCTAGACTCGCACTCTTATTTTAGACCTCGTCCAAGACCATAAATGTACTTGATTTATAGTCCAGATGATTTAGTTCAAGTCTAACTCAATAATTTAACTAGGATCATAAAGTTAAATAATTAAATAACTCAACAAAAATGGACTGAAGTAATTAACAGATTCATGCTGATTCTTCATACTTGATGACAAGTCAAGAATCCGGAGATCCCCCCCTGCAAAAATACAAGTATAGGATGTTAGCTGAAAATTATCAGGTGGTTGGTTCACTCCAAGGAAAACCTAAAATAATTAAGATAAAGAGCGTTAAGCTAGCCTATTTTTTCTACCAAGTCATAAGATCAATCTCGGTCTTTGTCTTAATCTGTAGGTTGTATTTGTTCCCGATTACAATGTTAGTGTTGCTGAAATACTGATTCCTGGCAGTGAGTTGTCCCAGCACATCAGGTACTTTTATATTGGATTAATATTTTATATAAAAAATAATACTTTAGATTTTGGTTTACAATTAAATTTGTAATTCTTATTTTGCATTCATTTTCTAGGGCTGATATTATCATCAATGTTATCAGTTTTTGTTTGACTTTTGTTTTTCTGTGTGTTAAGCACGGCTGGGATGGAGGCCAGTGGAACAAGCAACATGAAATTTGCAATGAATGGATGTATACTTATAGGAACTCTTGATGGGGCTAATGTTGAAATAAGACAAGAGGTTGGAGAAGATAACTTCTTTCTTTTTGGTGCAAGAGCTCACGAGATTGCTGGGCTACGGAAAGAAAGAGCTGAGGGAAAGGTAAGTTTTGAATGAGACCAGAATAAATGATTCAATGCTTTCTTTCCTTTACCATTTTTTCTTAATTTTCTTTCATACTCTTCCATTTTTCATATCAGTGACTGTTCTGACCGGCTCACTTCACAAGCCCACCAGTTGGGTCCACTCTCAAAGCCTACTTCTAGATCCTTCTAGAGGGCAACATAGGATTCCCCCTCATTCCCATGCACTGCTGCCCACTGCACGTAGGGCAGCAAGCCTAGCCTCAGTGATTAGGCTGGTTAAGTGATTAGGCTGGTTAGGTGGTACAACCACAAAACTTTTTTCCTGACAGGACTTCCTTTCTAAATACCCCCCTGCCTCACATTGAGGGGGCATCATCTCTTCTACTCATTTCATATGTTGTTACTCTGCCTCTATGCAGAGCCATTCTAACCTCACACACTCACACACACTCCTCCTTTGCAGTATACCTGCCTTGCACCATGGAAAACCTCATTTGAGCCGTGGTCTCTACCATTGCTATTATGAGCACCCCTATATCAACATACTTACCCTCATGGGACACATCTATGAACCACTGTAGTTCTTTATGTACCACCAACGTTACAGTGACAATAGGGTTTGTTAAACATAAAGTACCTGCTACAGTAAAAGCTTAAGCAAGCTCAGGACCTCATGTTCTGCTAATCTGCTCTATTACCATGATGCATTTACAAATTTTATATCAGCTTAAGTTCATGGAAGGCGTAAAAAACACACATACTCTTAACACTAGAATCAATAAAATTTGGCTTTTTTAAATCCTTTGAGGCATTATCATATAAGTCCAGGCCAGTGGGATTATCATAACCTCAATCTTCTATGGTGTGTTCCATAATGTATGCAGTTTGTACCAGACCCACGGTTTGAAGAAATCAAGGCATATGTTAGAAGTGGTGTTTTTGGCCCCTACAACTATGAAGAATTGATGGGGTCCTTGGAAGGGAATGAAGGCTATGGTCGTGCTGATTATTTCCTTGTTGGCAAGGACTTCCCTAGCTACTTGGAGTGCCAAGAGGCAGTTGACAAGGCATATCGTGATCAAAAAGTAAGTAATAGCTACCTCTCTGCTCAGGGACACAACATGAATTTTCATCTAAACCCTCTGGAGCATCCATCATAGAGAATAATACCTACAAGTTCTGTCCATGTTTATTTGCATGAATTTCTCATGCACATAATAAATGAAACACCATTCATTTGACACATTTCTAAATCATATTTTATATTGCTGAATGCATAAGTATTTATGCAAGTACTTATATCAACCACACCATATAGCTCATGTAGCGATTTAAAATTGATGTTGATGCAGAAATGGACAAAAATGTCAATCTTGAACGCAGCTGGTTCATACAAATTTAGCAGTGACCGGACCATACATGAATATGCTAGAGATATATGGAGAATTGAACCCCTTGTTTTGGCTTGAAAAGTTACACATGCTTGGCGTGAATTTTTTTGGCACATTCAGCTTTTTCCTTCTCGGAATTAAGTTCGCAAGGGCTTGAAATCTGTTGAGTTCTCTAAAATCACATAGGCAATGCAAAGGATATACATGAACTTTTCTTTTTCCGAGAGTTAATGTTTTTTTTTTCTGTAAAAGAGTTAATGTTATCTTGATTGTGTTTTGCTATACGTATGAGAAATAAATTTCTTAATAATTTTATTTTCAGTGTTGATTTTTAACTAGTTAATCAAAATCAAATAAGAAAAAATCTATGACGTGTTATAAAAATAAAAGATATATTAACAATTATAATAATTACGAAATCACATAAAAATATAATAATATAATATGTAGTAATAATAAATCTCACCACTTAGATGGACGAAAATTAACGGTTAAAATTTGATGTAAGTCTTATTATTCTTACACCAATGTAAATTATATATATATATATAGGGATAGGATTCTTTGACACCGGTGTCAAAATTCAAATTTGACACTTCATTTGAGAGCCTTTAGATCAAAAAATATCAACGGCTCTGATTTGTAAGCATATGACACCGTTGATCTTTTTTGATCTAACGGCTCTCAGATGAGGTGTCAAACTTCAAATTTGACACCGGTGTCAAATGATCTTACCTATATATATATATATATATATATATATATATATATAGAGAGAGAGAGAGAGATAGAGAGAGAGTAACATCCTCGTCTCAAGCAGGTTCAATTAACATGCATATGATACAAACAGAAACAACGAAAGACTTAACTTACGAAAATACGAGCTAACTTTTTCTTTTTCTAGTTTAATTCTTATTCGCTGGGGACAAAAATCGGACAGAGTAACCTCTGTAAATCGGACAACTGAGGATTTTCCAGTCCCACTCTCAAGAGTTCCTGATAGACGGTTTATACAGCATATAAATTCAGAAGTACCAGACATCCAAATATAATCATATACCCATCCATGAACGCATGCATAGCTTGGCTCTGTGCCACTAATCTAACAGCATGCAATCCAATACGTAAACATACTGAATACTACATAGTAATATCAACATGCCTGAATACCCAAATGTACATGCATCAAACTGAAAGATATGTACAAAACATATACAGGCCATATACGAAGTAAAGGATCAGACATCATGATCCACAAAATACTGAAATACTAAATAACATAGATACACTCCTAAAGAGAAGTAGCCTACAGCTACTCAAAATCTGGTCCGTCGAATGCCTCAGCCACGGGTCGCGTCCCTGCCTAGTGAGGGCTCACCGGGAATCTGAGAACCTGAAATGATGTCCCCAAAGAGGGGTGAGATAACAATCTCAATAAGCTCCAGGTTTATAGAGAATTCTCCATACCCCTGGGCTCACTCCTGGATGAAAGTCAAATACAGAGTATACAAATGCAACATATAACCGATATCATAACAGAACAAAGCATATATCCATATCATATCAGAGGCGTGCGCCGTCATTCCCAAGGGAGTACCCCAAGCGAAAATTAATGCACGTGTTCCCAAGAGAGGACCCCAAGCGGAACCAGAACATGTCAGAGGCGTACATCATCAATCTCAAGGAAATCCCAAGAAGACATCTGTGTACCATACCATCAATACATAAATCATATCAGAATAAATCATATCATGTTATCAAATGGCTCTATATGAATGCATCTATACAAATCATCAACACAACAGTCATACAATCCAACCATAGTTCACTAACCATGGTGGAACACTCAAGCAGGAAAAAACTCCTTAAACATAGAGCTTACCTCTTGAAGCTTTTCTAATTCGCTTGCTTTTCGTGCAAGTTACTTTTATAGCTCCAACGGAAGTTCAAACCCACTCAAACCCTAGGCACACCTAGAGAAGGATTCAAAACAACAATCAATAAAATGTTACAATTGCCATGAAATTTACACAAGGCATACATCTTATTGTTCACTTTTGTTTCCTCAAATTGTGTCAATCCTATGCTAATTCACAAGTCAAGACCACACCTTTATCATTTCCTTTAATTTACCCTTTTTTAATCATTAACGTTCCCTAAATTAATAAGTATCCACTTGAGAATTTTCAACATAATTCATGCCATTTTTCTTCATAAGGCCGTGCGTACACCTATAGGGAACCAAGATTTCTTTCAACAATTTTTTAAGTCATTTTCTTTCTTTACTCATCAATTACATACATTGGAAAATCATACATTTTATTAAATAAAATGTAACTAAACCTATCCCTAGGCCACCCTATAGGTCGAAATCTACAAGGAAAAGGCAAAAGGGTTCTTTTCTTTTACATTTCATTTTCTTCACTTAATTAACAACTTAAACATACATATATGTATCCACAAGGTTCCAATTAAATTTTGGAATATCAAGCCCCTCACAAGCACATCATGGCCCAAACCTAGGGACATGACATATAGGATTTTTTTTTCCACTTTGGCATTCTCACTAATTCACCAAATTTACACTTACTCCAACATATTAAACCTTCTGCATACATGGAATAAGATTTTGCACATCATGTCCTAATTACACCATAAAGGCCGAGACATGGGGGGAGGTGCAATGGGAATTTTTTTTTTTTCAATTTTTAACACATTACAATGCTTAATTCACATTCCTATATCCAAAACATCAATAATCCATCATCAATTCAAATTTTAAACTCAAGGCTTTCCCACCAAAACATACTCTAAATTTTCAAAACTTAAATCATGAAAAACAAACCATAGAAATAGAGATTTATTACCTTTAATCTAATGTACAAGGCCTAGAGAGCAACCTCCAAGTAGGGCTCCATCAAAAATCCAATTTTTCTTCTTTGATGAATAGTGAAAAGAAAATGGGGTGAGGAAGAACTTCCTTCACAAGCAAAATCAACCCAAATAGAGTGGTGGAATGGATTCCTCGGGTTATTTCCTATGAGTTTTGTGTATGGACCTAAGGATTTGGTTGAGTATTAAAGGAGAAATCAAGGGGAAAAAAAAAAAAACCCTAGCCTCTTCCATTGATGAAGCTCAGCCAAGAGAAGAGAGAATAGAGGATTTTTTTTTTTTTGTGAATAGTGATCCACTTAAGTGACTAGGATATATAGGCAGATGTGGCTTTTTAACGGATGTTTTTCTTTCGCGTATTTACACTTCAACTGACCCGGAACTAACTTAAAGCTACTGACATATTTTTATTTTTCTGAACTCATTTACATTATTTTTTATTTCCTAAGGAAAAATATTCATAATTCGCAGTATGGTTTCTGCACTGTTTTTTACGAAATGCATTGTGAATCACTAACTGTACGTCATTTGCTTACGAAACTTATAAACTTATTATTCTTGGGTCTATTTTGACTTGTATGACATATATTGGACTTTCTTACTCTTATTTCATTAATTAGTTGTTTCTGGACTCTACCGGTTGCTTAAACAACAGTAGAAAATACCCGGTAGAAAACACTATTCACGAGATTTTCACGGAAAGTGCCAGACTATACATTTTTTCGTTCTGAACTCATATTTGGCGTCAGAATTATCAACTTATTTCTCCAAAATCATTTTGCTCATTTAAGCTCTACCGGTTAATTCACAATAATGCAGATTATCCGGCAGAACGCATTATTCATGGCCTAGTCATGATTACAGTCAAAATACCCGAAATCACTCTCTGAATCTAATTATGACATTTAAATCCTTAAATTAAACCTCTATTTAAGATTTACCAGTTAGGGTCATTATAGAGAGAAATAGGAAGATTATACATATAATCTATTTTTGTTTACAATCTCTTATAATCATATCTTAATCGTTAATTTTCATTAATCAATGATTATTATTTTCGTATTGATTGACGAAAATCAACGGTTAAGATATGGTTGTAAACAAAAATAGGTTATAAGTATAACAATTCTCCCATCTTAGGAAAGATATACTTACCACCAAAAAAGTTTACCACCTTTCCAACCAACCTAATTACTGTTGATTTTCGTCAATCTATCGGTTATAATTTATTGGAAATTATTAGGTCACATTTATTAATTAATTATTAATTTTCATCATTCCAATAAATTATAACCGTTAGATTGACGGAAATTAATGATGATTAAGTTGGTTGTAAAGATGTTAAATTTTTTTGGTGGTAAGTTTTGTATAAATTGATAGTTAATAGTTAATAATATAAAATTCTATTACGTTTAACTAACAATAAAAAGCTCGTCAACAATTAATTAAAATTAAAATCTAAATTCAGATTAAACAAAAATTAAAAACGTATTGAATATCATGATTCTCTTACTAAAGTGTTTATTTGAAAAGGAAAACTACAAATATAATTTTTTAGTGGTGGAGTAAACAACCAATACGTTCAAACAATATAAGGATAAATGGTTGGAGTAAATATGAATATGAAGTAACTTGTTAGCAAAAGCCATTTCTTAGTTTCCAAAAAAAAAAAAAACATTTCTTAATTGCATATTCCAATCTCTTCCCAATGACACGCCGACACAAGACATACTTTTAAAACTATAATACCCGCATGTAAATGTGTTTTTTTTTTTTCTCTATTTTTTCTGATTGCGTCTATGGTTTACTATTACTGATAACTTTAAAGTGCTCTGTGGATGGATTAATCAAACTACAAATCAAAACGTTCATCTAAAATCTAGACAAAGGTAATATCATCAATCACTCTATTCACGGTTTCCTTAGCAAAGGTCAAGTCAAAACAGCTATCACGGTTCCACATATTCATTATTCGACCATTCACCCGCTGAATCTGATGGCTATCATATACAATACAAATACGTAAAGGCAAACATTTCGTCACTGCTTGCGACTTCACATTACTCACATTTCCATTTGAGACCCCATGCTTAATCGAGTTTTCCTTATAGCATATACGACAAACTAAATCCAGGGTTTAAGGCCAAAGAAGAAATGGATATAACACATGCAACATACATGTAAACTATAAATAGAAAGACCGAATGTGGTTTAGGATCATAGAAAGCATAAAAACCTGAAAGTTTTATAGAGAGACCGAGAAGGGTAATTCATCATGGGAAAGAACAATGCTGTAGAGGAAGTGCAGAACAAGCAGGTTATATTGAGGGACTATGTTACTGGCTACCCTAAAGAATCTGACCTATACATAAGTACAAGCACCATAAAACTTGAGGTTCCTCAAGGATCATATACGGTGTTGGTGAAGAATCTGTACCTTTCTTGTGATCCAGTCATGCAATTCCAAATGAGGAAAGCGGAATATCCTCTTTCTGGATATCACTATTACGTCCCTGGATCTGTAAGTATTTGTTGGGTTAAATTTTAATGAGATAAAAATAGAAAATAAGAAATAGAAATGTGAAGAGTTTTATGGTGAAGAGTCATGTCCTTAGGTTTGTGTTAGTGGACAATTATTATGCTTAGAGTTTGGTGAAGAGTTGTGTCTTTTAGTTATGAAGAGTTGTGTCTTTTAATTATGAAGAGTTGTGTTGTTTGGAGTCTTTAAGCTTTTGTATGTTGGCCTATAAATAGGTCCTTTGTATTTCATATCAAATATAGCCAGAGAAAAAGAATATTAAGGCTTGGCATATACAGTAATTCAAAAGAGGTATATTCAGAGACTTGTGTGTGTGTTTGAGTGTTTGTGAGAAACACCATTAGAGGACCTGTGAATTTACAAATTGGTATCAGAGCTATGGAGAAAAAGAGCGAGTTGGATGTGCCACTCTTCCATGGAGATAAGGATGAAGCATTAGATTGGCTTCTCTGTTTGAAGGAATTTTTTCGGAAAGAAAAAACCTGGACGGAGTACAAATGGCTGGTAGCCATGAGAAGACTCAGAGGAAGCGCAATCAAATGGTTCCGTACATGGAACTGCCGCGACTTTAATAATATATGGAAGAATTTTCTAATGGCCTTCATAACAAAATACTTGCCTGGACGTTTTGATCTGATTAATGAAGAAGATGAAATCTTCAATGATGATGAAGAAGATGAGGAGAATGATGCGGATGAAGAAGAGACCGAGATGGCGGAATCCGAGGTTGCCAACGGCAACGCATCCGAGGAGGAGATTAACGTGTCGGAGCGCGTAAGAGACGACTCAGACAAGAAGAGGATGGAGATGACTGCGGCCAAGGGAGCCGAGATAGAAGAGGAGGAGAACGAAGGAGGTAAGATAGAAGATGAGGAGAACGAAGGAGCTGAGATAGAAGAGACCGGCATGAAGCCGAGGTGCTTGATGGAGACCGGCTTACAGGAGACCGCGAATCCGAGTTCCGTGCTGATAACCGGGATGGGGGAGATCCCGGCTAGAGCACCAAATTCATTCTCTGAAGAAGAGCTCGACCCCGGCGTGTTAAGGTTGATGTCGGAGACCGGCATAGGCATGGTTCGGGTTGGAAGTCAGAAGTCGGAGACTGCATTGAATTTATGGTGGAAGAGGAAGATGTCGACACCACCGAAAAGAGACCAATTCCCTGGAGGTCGGTGGTCTGAGATTCTATCGATGAGGCGCGTGGAAGCTAGACTTGTTGAAGAAGAACCCGGCGATGAAGTGGATATTGTTGTAGAAGAAGCCGAAGCGGGTGTTTCGGATAGGAAACCCGACAGTGAAGAAGCTGAGAGCGGAAAAATGGAAGGTGTAATTGTGGAAGTGGTTGACGAAGAAAAATTCAAGACTGTCTATCTTTCACCAATGAAGGAACCGCCAGACAAAAGAAAAATTGAAGAAAGGAATGCAACATGGAAGCAGCGCGAAAAAAAAATCAACAGGTGGAAAATTCAAAAAGAAGAATTAAAATTTAAGGGGGAGTTTTGTTGGGTTAAATTTTAATGAGATAAAAATAGAAAATAAGAAATAGAAATGTGAAGAGTTTTATGGTGAAGAGTCATGTCCTTAGGTTTGTGTTAGTGGACAATTATTATGCTTAGAGTTTGGTGAAGAGTTGTGTCTTTTAGTTATGAAGAGTTGTGTCTTTTAGTTATGAAGAGTTGTGTTGTTTGGAGTCTTTAAGCTTTTGTATGTTGGCCTATAAATAGGTCCTTTGTATTTCATATCAAATATAGCCAGAGAAAAAGAATATTAAGGCTTGGCATATACAGTAATTCAAAAGAGGTATATTCAGAGACTTGTGTGTGTGTTTGAGTGTTTGTGAGAAACACCATTAGAGGACCTGTGAATTTACAGTATTGTTATAACTTGGAATATCTTCTTCATTTTGGATTTCGAAGTAGAGAGTAGAGTCCTTTATAGGAAACGGGTCTGTCTAAGCCTATGTTTTGAGACCGAAAACTTATTAATCTGTTATGTAACAAAAAAAGAAGAACTTGTTTTAATTTGTTTTAATGGGAAAAATGTTTGTCATTTCAAATGACACAAAATTACGTTATTTTTAATGAAATTACGTCATTTTGGTGTGTTTTTACATTCTCTCCTCCATTTTTTTTTTTTTTTAATTTTATAAATTAGAGAAAATGATAAAATACATCAAAACGACGTAATTTCGTTAAAAAATGACACTAAGTTTGTATCATTTAAAATAAAAACACTGATCCCTTAATTAATATGCAAAAACGGGTATGAACTAAACAACCAAGAAGTTTTCAATATGGTTTCTGTAAAGAAACTTGGGATACACCACCCCAAAAGCTAGCTCAAAGGGTGGGAGTGTCGAAGGCCTTATAAACTCCACATTAGTTGCACATACAACCAAGCCCCCTCACACGAGAGCCTATTGAGCTTGAAGAGTGGATGATGCAACAAGCCCAACCTACCTGTGCTAAGAGAATCCACAAGAGAAAGTGGGGGACGGCGAGGCTCTGATACCATGAAAAGAACCTTGGGATACACCACCCCAAAAGCTAGCTCAAAGGGTGGGAGCGCCCAAGGCCTTATAAACTCCACATTTGCACATACAACCAACGTGGGATATTTCAACAGTTTCTTTAAGAAAAAGTTAACTATTTCCTCTGCATTTTCCAGTCTGAGTTTGAGAGACTATTTTGGTGTTGCTAACACGTTTAGCTTACATTGAAATTTTTTTTTTGTTTCCTGTTTCTTTTGGTTGTTACCTTGAAGCCCATAAATGGGTTTGGAGTGGCTAAAGTTTTGGATTCAGGGCATCCTGACTTTAGTGCTGGTGACTTAGTTTGGGGAACAACTGGTTGGGAAGAATATAGTCTCATTCAAAATCCAGAAAAGCTCTTCAAAATTCACCACACTGATGTGCCCCTTTCCTACTACACTGGAATTCTTGGTAATGGAGAGTTCTTCTAAACATGTATTACTTTTGTTGTGCTCATTCTCAATGTAAAGCTAAAAAATATACTATGAGAGTCAGTTTTGGACAGTTTTTGTGATGTTCTTTCTTTTCTATTTCAATAGGCATGCCTGGAATTACTGCATATGCTGGTATATATGAAGTTGGTTCTGTAAAGAAAGGAGAATGTGTCTTCATCTCAGCAGCATCTGGTGCTGTTGGTCAGCTGGCTGGACAATTTGCAAAATTGCTAGGTTGTTATGTTGTTGGAAGTGCTGGTACTCAAGAAAAGGTACAACTTCTAAACATTACATTTTCCATGGAATTTGATCATTCTTAGTAGTTAGTACCATCTTCCTCTGGATGCATCAGAGTCCTTAACTCCATCATGCTTATCCAGATTGATCTTCTAAAGAATAAGCTTGGGTTTGATGATGCTTTTAATTACAAGGAAGAGCCTGATCTGGATGCAGCTTTGAAAAGGTAACTGCACATGCACATTATATAACATTGGATTAGAAATATTAGCCACTATTGGCACTTAACATATCAGCCTAAGCCTAATAATCAAGCACTAATTGTTTGTTTTATTCTCTATCATTAGGTACTTCCCTGATGGCATTGACTTCTACTTTGAACATGTTGGGGGTAAAATGCTTGATGCAGTGCTCCTAAATATGAAGGTCCATGGCAGGATGGTTATGTGTGGAATGATTTCACAGTACAATCTTCCTCAGCCTGAAACCCTAAAGAATGTGATGCATATTATGATCAAGAGACTAAGTATAAAAGGATTTACTCATCGAGATCATCATCATCTCTATCCAAAGCTCTTAGAGACTGTGCTGCCTTACATTAGAGAAAAGAAAGTTGTCTATGTTGAAGACATTGTTGAAGGACTTGAGAATGGACCAGCAGCTCTTGTTGGACTCTTCACCGGTCGCAACTTTGGAAAACAAGTAGTTGCACTTGCTCATGAGTGACCATTCAAGTATATCAAATGTTAATGCATCCTTTGGTGCTAGTGTTCAGAAGTAGTTAACAATAAGTAGTGGTGTGCACTAATATGTTATGTTGGACTTGTAAACCTATACTATATTGTCGCTCCCGTGACTGAGTTTGTTTTATAATTTACATTTCAGCACAATAATAATTCATTGAGAAAAACAATTTCTTTTAATGATACATCAATACATGATTAAGATCTAGTAAAATAATTAATTAAAGCTGCTCTCAATTTTATATACTAAGAATAACAACAGGGAGTTCTTTGGAATTGGTTACCAAAGAATGAATTGAACTTCGAATGTAATAGCTTGGAAGAATGAAACAGATTCTGGACTACAAAACTAGTCTTTGTACCAATTATGTATTCCAGCTTGTTGCGTACAAGACAAACATTATGTAACTTGATAACCTTTTTCACTGCTTTTGTTAAGCCCACCCTTGATCCATTACTAAGGCCCATATAACTAACACAAACAGAAACTCTTATGCCGACTAAGATTTGTCTCCATAGTGCTTTTTGTATATGGTTGGAAATTCAACTCTGAATGATAAAGATTTATATTGATTAGGAATCCATAAATTCAATTAATATTTTTTAGTTGAGATATATTGACATAAGCTCCTCCTCTCTTTTTTTTTTTAAAAAAGTTGAGATATATTGACATAAGCTCCTCCTCTCTTTTTTTTTTTTTTAAAAAAGAAAAATTTAAGTTGGGTTAGACATCAATATCCTATTAGAGTCAGAAAATACTCTCTAATCTCTTTGAAAATATTCGAAAAGAATTATATAACATGCCCTTGTGTGTGTGTGTGCAGTGGCGGATCCAGGAATTTGAAGAAGGGTGGGCATTCAAGTTCAAGTACATGTATTTTAATAATAAAAATATATTACAATAAAAATAATTACAATGTCATCCTTCTAGGCCTTATTTTTTGGAATTCCATCATAATTGCCTCATTACCAATGCTCATAAAAATCTAATAAGAAAGTAGAATTAAATGAGATTGTTACTATTCTGACTATAATATTATTTTAGAGGGAAAGAAGCAAGCAATCATGTTGAGCACTTTGATAAAAATACTTAATTAAAGAATAAAACAGGAAGGGGACAAAATCATTAGTTATTTTATAGTTCTTAAGAGGGGAGCTTTTCTCTATTCATAAGGGGACAAAATATTTAATTAATGAATAAAACATGAAGCATAGACATTGATAAAGAAAAATTAATAAAGCAACAACTTATGACATAGACATTGATAAAGCAGCAAGCATAGACATTGATAAACAGGATGTGAAAAACAAATGAAAAAAATGAATTGAATTGAATTGAAAAAGGTGAAAAAAGAGGATGCCCCATTGCTGCTACCGAGACATTATCCTATTCCTCTCTATCTTTTTCCTAAAGTTATACTTCAAAGCATGGAGGCATTACAACTTACAAGGCACTACAAATGTGTACAGTCTACAGAGAAGATAAAGATTGTATCCAAAAAAAAAAGAGAAGATAAAAATCCAACCTTTATGTGCTGCAAGTTTGAAAGGATAAAAAGAAAGCCAAATAAGATCCTTCACAGGTAGCAGCAATAAAGCATACCTGGAAATAATCAAAACAGTTGACTGAATGCATAATACTTCCGAAGAATTAACGTATAAACAGAATATCAGATTAAATCAAGGACTATTGTAAATCAAACTGGATTCCTTCCAGTAAATTAGGGTAAAACAATATACAAGAGCACTGTACTTTGATCATCAAATATATCAGAAGACATAAGTTAAAAAACTTCTTTAGAACATCAGAAACAAGTTGGAAGAACCCGGTTCAAACTACGGATGAAATACAATGACAGGGATCTATTTTAAGACTTCAATATAATTGTTTAAAGGTTTCAATTAGAAGCATGTAGTATCTGGAAATAAATTTTCGAAAAGGGCATCGCAGTACATAAGCATTTAAGTCTGAAAACAGAGTTCTTTCAAGTATTATTGTCTGTTCATCTCATCACATCAAGTGAAGGTAACCTAGAACAGCTAACAGATTCTAAAAGGCATATGTGAATTGAAGAGGATAAACTTGCGGCTGCATTAATTGCAACTAAGTTCGTTACTTAGAATAGCGAATTTGGTGTCCACTAAAAACGTGACACATCAGCAAACTGAGTTCGCTATAGTGCTAACGAATTTGTCCACGTGACATATTAGAAATTAACTCTATTGACGTGACATTTAGGGAAAAAAGTTTGGGAACGTTGATATTTTGGCCAACTGTTACTACTTTATGTGTAATAGAGACAACGCTTGTTCCCTGACCACTAAGCATGGTGACATACTAAACTACTCAATCCATCACTATGTTAGTGTGGTTTGGGATTGGAGTTTATATGCTTATGATGTTTTTGTTATGAACAAATTAAGAGCAATTGGTGCAAATTTATGATTCTGATTTGTCTTCGTGTATTGTGCCAAGAAAAATGTTGAAGAGCAACAATTTTTAACAAAATGAGTTGTCATTTTTTTTACGTAGATGGGTACTCTTTATATGATTATTTTATGGGTTTATCATCTATCATTTAACATGACCATAAAAAATTTCTTACACACACAACATTTTGTGAGACCCGCAGCAAAAAAAAAACTCTGCCACGCAAAACGAATCTCTATAACATAACACAATCACTTTTCCTACAACATAACTCTTATAAAACCCTTATTTTATATAATAATTATCTTTAATTATAGCCAAACTTCTGTGAAAGCTCGTATTAACTCAGAATACGAATAACTTTTTTATTTTGTTCTGGATAACCAATCGTTTAGGTGGAGTAGACAGTGATATCTCACTAGGGTCAGGTGAGACCCTCACATGCGGGGTTCGAACCGCCATCCTTTTGGGATAGCAGCGAACCCGTAACCAAATGTGCCAAAGCTCTTCGGCGAATACGAATAACTTTCAACCCTCTTCACAATTTTTTTAATATTAGATTAGTTTTAAATAACTTATCATTTTGAAGATTTAATTAATCTATTATTTTAAAAAATATTTATGATATGTATTTTTCTATATTTTTAATAAATTAAAGAGAAAAAAATTAATTTAATTAAATATAAGTAATTTTCTAAAATTAAATTAATTTAATGATTTTTTAATTAAATTAATGAAACACTTTAAATATATTTTTAAAATACATGTTGCAATACTCTTTTTTTTTTATAAATCATGTTGCAATACTTTTAATTATTAAATAAAGAAAGTATTAAATATTTTTTGTTATCAAAATGTTAAATATATTTAATTCTATTCAACACTTTCTTATTTAAAAAAATTAAAAGAATATAATACTGTTTTGTAGGTGCTCAATTAAGGGATTTTTTTAATACGACCCATACCATGCCACAATCCTATTTGGTGGTCTTAACAAAAAAAAAAAAAGGAAATATTTTCTTTCATTTGTATCCCTATTTTTCTTCTAAATTATATCCTAATCTGTTTTTGGAAAGGGAGCGCAAGCTCCTGGATCACAAAAAATGAGCTCCAAGTTAAGGCTTTTTTACCATCCAAAATACAAATCAAGGGAAATATTGGATAATAGGGGTTATAATATAAGACCTGATAATATAAGATCAAATTATATAAGATTTGATTAAATTTTAATATTATCTAGCGTTTGGTATAGTATTGTATAAGATAATATCTTCTAATATGTTAAAATTAATATATTAAAAAAATTATTTTAATATACTAATATTGAAATGATATATTAATTCTTGAGAATTGTACTTGTAAATAATATTACTAAATCAACTCCTTATTAGGCTTAATCCCACCCCTTTAGGCTTGATTAAGTTATATATTATTTTGATCTATTAAGGGGTTGTGCTGTATAAGCTTATACTATACGATAGTCACACCAAACGATTGAAAATGTCCGTATGTATAGTATAAATTTATATTACCAAGTCTTATACATCATACCAAACAGATGTATCTAGCTAGTAGAAATTAAGGAATAACTATGATGTTTATATGAAAATAAGAGAAAAATATTTTTTTTTTGTCCGATTATTATTGTTGAACGGGGGATGCACCTGCTAGATAATAATCTCCAAACAAAGAAGCTACGGAAGTGGGGTAGTGGTATATGATTTTCCACATGTCATCCACTTATGCAAACTTATCGTTTAGTGTTGCAATTTATAAAAATAAAATAAGTGGATTGCTAAGAAAATTCGCTAATTAATTTAGCGATTTGTTAAAAAATAATAATAATAATTATTATTATTATTCAATTTTCGATGCTACAGTCATTACCATTAAGTTTAGTAGTTCATAAATATAGTTTGAGAAGATAATTAATGACATATGCGATGACTTATAAATATTCATCTTAATTTCTCATTTCTCATTTGATTTCTTTTATTTTTATATTAAAAATAAAATCCAAAATTTCTTATTTTGACCTTAATTTTTTATAGCAGGGTAAAAAAAACCTCATTTCTTTTTAAGTTTTATGTAATTTTTAAGGAAACCATTACCAAACTCAGATCATGTATTATTATTTTATAAAAATATCTTAAAATTTAACTATCAACTAAATGAACATATTTAAAAGTACCTTAACATAAAAAAAAAATTTAAAGTGATTTTTCACAAATTATGGTTAACAATTATCATTGTCATCAAGTAATTTTAATACTTAATATTATTATCATATGCATGAATGATTTTATATTTGATAGTTAATAGTTAATAATATAAAAAAACTATTACGTTTAAATAACAATAAAAAAACTATATCAACAATTAATTAAAATTAAACTCTAAGCAAACCAAAAAAAAAATTAAACTCTAAAATCTGATTAAAAAATGTATTGAATATCATGATTCTCTGAATAAAGTGAATATGAATATGAATATACGTACGGATAAATGGGTGGAGTAAATATGAATATGAAGTAATTTGTTAACTGCTGTTTGGTACGCGGAATTGAAATCCCTTGGAAAGTGGGATGAGAAAAATTATCATTCCACATTTGATAGGAGGAAGAGTGAAAATATTTTAAGAAAATTTTTTTTGTTCTCATTTCATTTTAAACTACAGATTTCAAAAGGAGAATACCATCTCTTCCATGGTAATTTTTTTTCCCACGCAGTGGGAAATGAGTGACACTTCTCTTGAGACAAAAATGCCTTGAGGTTCCAAATGTATATCGAGCTTTTGTTCCTGTTCGCCCCACGGCACATGAGAAGTAATTCTCTTTCTTAAGGTCAAGGACGTTCCATGATACCTTTTTAGGAGCTGGTTGCCATGGTGCATTGCAGATATATATAGTTATTTGTTTTCTTCTCAGAATTCGACACTGGTAGTTGTGCCTTATTGTGAGATGACTTTGGTCCATTTTTATTCCATCCGTAGAGTACATTCATAAATGGCTATAGAGTTTATGTTATTTGTATTAACAGCTACTCTAAGAGGAATGTTTTATGCGGCACTAACGATTTAATAACCATCTTTTTAACTCCAGAATGTTGCTCGAATCCGTAGTCAATCTATTTCGAATAGAAGTAGTTGAAAATTGAATCTTGTTTTCCCATTATTTTCATGTTTGTAATAGTATGAAAAAAAGGTCAGACTCTAAATTGTTTAAGAAGAAGGGTTTATCATCTATCATTTAACATTAACACAAAAAATTTCCTACACACACAATATTTTATGCGGCATGCAACAACAACAAAAAAAACTCTGCAACGCAAAACGAATCTCTATAACATAACACAATCACATTTCCTACTACATAACTCTTATAAAACCCTTAATAAAACTATAAAACAAAACGTTCTTCTAAAATCTGGACAAAGGTAATATCATCAATCACTATGTTTAATTTGTAGTTAGCAAAGGCCAATTCAAAACAGGTATCACAGTTCCACATATTCATTATTCAACCATTCACCTGCAGAATCTGCTGGCTATCAAATACAATACAAATACGCAAAAGCAAACATTTCGTCGATGCTTGCGGCTTCACATTACTCACATTTCCATATGAGACACCATGAATCGAGTTTTCCTAAGCATATACGACAAACTAAATCCAGGGTTTAACCCCAAAAAAGAAATGGATATAACACAAGCAACATATTGTGGAAAATTATTTTCCTTTTTTTATTTATTAAAGAGAAGAGAAGGAGGGGGTGCATGTAAACTGTAAATAGAAAGAACGAATGTGGTTAAGGATCATAGAAAACATAAAGACCTGAAAGTTTTTTAGAGACACCGAGAAGGGTAATTCATCATGGAAAAGAACAATGCTGTAGAGGAAGTGCAGAACAAGCAGGTTATATTGAGGGACTATGTTACTGGCTACCCTAAAGAATCTGACCTATACATAAGTACAAGCACCATAAAACTTGGGGTTCCTCAAGGATCATATATGGTGTTGGTGAAGAATCTGTACCTTTCTTGTGATCCAGTCATGCATTTCCAAATGAGGAAAGCGGAATATCCTCTTTCTGGATATCACTATTACGTCCCTGGATCTGTAAGTGTTGTCATAAATTGGAATATCTTCTTCATTTTGGATGTGGAAGTATGGGAAACGGGTCTGTCTAAGTCTAGGTTTTGAGACCAAAAACTTATTAATCTGATATGTACCAAAAAAAGAAGAACTTGTTAATATGCAAAAACGGGTATTTGAACTAAACAACCAGGAATTTTTAATGTGGTTGTTTTTAATAAAAAGTTAACTATTTCCTCTGCATTTTCGAATCTGAGTTTGAGAGACTATTTTGGTGTTACTAACACGTTTAGCTTACATTGAGTTTTTTTTTTTTTTTTTTTTTTGTTTCTTGTTTCTTTTGGTTGTTACATTGCAGCCCATAAATGGGTTTGGAGTGGCTAAAGTTTTGGATTCAGGGCATCCTGACTTTAGTGCTGGTGACTTAGTTTGGGGAACAACTGGTTGGGAAGAATATAGTCTCATTCAAAATCCAGAAAAACTCTTCAAAATTCACCACACTGATGTGCCCCTTTCCTACTACACTGGAATTCTTGGTAATAAAGATGTATTATTATTGTTGTGCTCATTCTGAGTGTAAAGCTAAAAAATATCACAGTTTTTGTGATGTACTTTCTTTTCTATTTCAATAGGCATGCCTGGAATTAGTGCATATGATGGTATCTATGAAGTTGGTTCTCTGAAGAAAGGAGAATGTGTCTTCATCTCAACAGCATCTGGTGCTGTTGGTCAGCTGGCTGGACAATTTGCGAAATTGCTGGGTTGTTATGTTGTTGGAAGTGCTGGTAGTCAAGAAAAGGTACAACTTCTAAACATCATATTTTCCATGGAATTTGATCATTCTTTATAGTTAGTACCATCTTCCTCTGGATGCATCAGAGTCCTTAACTCCATCATGTTTATCCAGGTTGATCTTATTAAGAACGAGCTTGGGTTTGATGATGCTTTCAATTACAGGGAAGAGCCTGATCTGGATGCAGCTTTGAAAAGGTAAGTGCACATTATATAACATTGTATTAGAAATATTAGCCACTATTGGCACTTAACATATCAGTATATGCCTAAGCCTAATAATCAAGCACTAGTTGTTTGTTTTATTCTCTGTCATTAGGTACTTCCCTGAAGGCATTGACTTCTACTTTGAGCAAGTTGGTGGTAAAATGCTTGATGCAGTGCTCCTAAATATGAAGGTCTATGGCAGGATGGTTATGTGTGGAATAATTTCACAGTACAATCTTTCTAGGCCTGAAGCCCTAAAGAATTTGATGCATATTATAATCAAGAGACTAAGTATAAAAGGATTTGCTCATCGAGATCAACATTATCTCTATCCAAAGCTCTTAGAGACTGTGCTGCCTTACATTAGAGAAAACAAAATTGTCTATGTTGAAGATATTGTTGAAGGACTTGAGAATGGACCAGCAGCTCTGGTTGGACTCTTCACCTGTCGCAACATTGGAAAACTAGTTGTTGCACTTGCTCATGAGTGATCATTCAAGTATATCAAATGTTAATGCATCCTTTGGTGCTAGTGTTGTAAAGTACTTATCAATAAGTAGTGGTATGCACTAATATGTTATGTTGGACTTGTAATTGTAAACCTACTATATTAATTTGAAGAACAAACTTTTTTTTTCTTTTTTTGAGTAAATTTACTTGTTATATCACAGTTATTCTCGCTTCCTGTGAGTTTTTTTATAATATACAATTTTTCATTTCAGCGCATTTTTTTAATGATATATCAATACATGATTAAGAAATAGTAAAATTAATTAATTAAAGCTTCTCTCAATTTTATATACCAAGAATAATAACAGTGAGTTCTTTTGAGATGGTTACCAAAGAAGGAAATGAACTTTAAATGTTATAGCGTGGAAGAATGAAAGAGGTTATGGCCTACAAGGCAAGCTCTTTGTGCCAATAATGTATTCCAGCTTGTTGCGTACAAGACAATCATCATGTAACTTGATAACCTTTTTCACTGCTTTTATTAAGCCCACCCTTGAATGGATCCCTTACTACGGCCCACATAACTAACACAAACAGAAACTCTTATGCGGACTAAGATTTGTCTCCTTAACGTTGATGGATCCTTTACTAAGGCCCACATCATCAAAGGAAAAGAAGGGAAGAATTATGTTACAAGTTTTTAGCTATCCTCCAAAAGCAACCACGACCCCTAATTAAAGGAAAACAAACAGTAACAACCACAACAATGGGCTCGTAACAACACAGGCCCATTACTAGTGGAATAATATGTGGACTCTCGCCACCTACGCCCCATGTGTTCCCATCAGGTAATCATTAGTCCACTTGGCCCTTATCTTGACTCTCCTCCTTTTTCTAGGAGCTTCTTCTTCCTTGTCGGGGAATAAATATTTGGTACTACTGTTGTACCAAGATTCAGTCCATCTCATCAATGAAAGCAGATACATCAGAGGAGAGAGAAAAAATTTGACATAAAAAAAATAAAATTAACTGATATATAATATTTTCATTGTGGAATGTAATGAATCTTTGATACAAGTACCAAAGATTTATTCCTTAGAGAGCCACATTCACTTATACCTCTCTTTTTTCCTCCACCTTCACTGTCTTCTCCTCCTCTTCCTTGCTCAAGGGTTGTGTCAGATCCCTCCTTCCTTAAAGACTTGATCTTGCCCTCAAGATCAAACTGGGGAAAAGCTTGATGAAACTCAGAAACTGACACCCACAAAGCATCTTCCAAGGGCAACCCACACCATTGAACAAGGACCTGCAAACTAAACCTTTTCCTTTCAGTACAGCACATGAACTCACAATGGCCAATGGTTCCATCCCTGGTTGATTCTCCTAAGTCATCGGAGGTAATGGTTGCGGATGAAAAAATAGATTTTGACGATAAGCCTTCGACAATGAGAATGGTTGTATTTGTGAGTGTCAAAAAACATGACAGATTTTCAGAGACGAAAGAGGCTAAGCCTTGAAGCTTGGAGAAATGCATTTCGAACTGATATAAGACTAATGAACGAAATTCGGCCAGTAATAGTGTGTGGAAATATGTATTTGTGATCACATAGTAGAATGGAATTCATGTAACAAAGTGGTTCTTATGTCCGAAGTACTAGCCATAATGATTCCCTTTTGAAGAAAATCAAGCTATCCTTGAAAGAGTAATATTCAGATCCTTCTTTCTATTCCTCGATGGCTTTGGTTATGCTAATAGAATTTGATTTACTTTTGACCTTGGCCTCAATTGAATCCAACAAGGGATTAACAAGTGTGGTCAAAGTCATTATCATGGGCTTATCAAATTCTATACCTTTTTCACCTTCATGTACCCTGGATAAGGCATCAGCTACCTTATTAATAACCCCAGGATGATACTCAATTGTATAGTCAAACCCTGGTAATTTTTCCAGGAAACGATGTTCCTCAGGTGTTTGAATTACTTGGTCCATTGACTTTTTAATGTTGTGTTGATATGTTCTGATAGTAAACTTGTTTCCTAATTGGTACTGGCGAAACTTTGCAACTCATCTATTATGGCAAATAGCTCCCTAGCATAGGTGGAGGCTTGTTGCATTTTGGGAGATAGCTTACGGTTGAAGTAAGTTATGGTTGGTTGTCTTAGCTAAGCATTGCCCCAATCCCAATTCTATATGCGTAAGTGGTTAGTACGAAAGGTTTACTAAAGTTTGGTAAAGCTAATACCGGAGGATTGGATAAGGCTTCTTTTAATCTGGTCATTGCTTGTGCTGCTGTCAATTCCTACTCAAAAACATCCTTCTAAAGGAGTGTGGTTAGAGGTGGTGCTATATGTGAAAATCCTCTAGCAAACTTTATGTAATACCTTGCTAATCCAAGGAACCCCCTTAACTATTTCACTATTGCAGGCTCCTTCCAATCCATAATTGCTTTAATTTTGTTCTCATTTGGTCTAACCTTTATTGCATCGATCATATGTCCTAAATATTCCAACTCAGGTTGAGCAAATGAGCATTTTTTGAGCTTAGCACAGAGCTGGTTTTCCTGCAAACATTCCAATATTGCTTGCAGGTGCTCCAAATGATCCTCCAATGTTCTACTATACACTAAAATGTCATCAAAGAAAACAATCATAAATTTTCGCAAGAATATCTTAAGCATAGAGTTCATGATCCCTTGAAACATTGTTGGGGCATTAGTGAGACCAAAGGGCATAACCACAAACCCATAATGACCCTCATGTGTGAGATCCATTTTAGAGAAAATTGTGGCTCCTGCTATCATCCACTGGAGGAATGTGGAATAGGTTAGCTACAGTCACTTGGTTGAGATCCCTATAATCCGTAAAAAAATCTCCAAGTCCCATCATTCTTCTTAACGAGCAAGGCAGGAGATGAAAATAGACAAAGGCTGTGGTGGATTACTCCTGATTCCAGCATCTCTTTCACCATTTTATCTATTTCAAAATGTGGATATTGATATGGTCTGACATTTATGGCTTTTGTTTTTGTGTTTCCAATTTTGGTCCATTTTTGCTTCCATTAAAGTTAATTTCATATTCATTTCTTTCAACAAATTACCCTGAGAATTGAACTGCTCATCATGATGTTCCAATCGCATCAAGCATTCTTCGACTATGTTCTGCTTCACAGTGCTTCGAGTTCCTTCTGCTATAGTGATGATCAGAAGTTGACTCTCAACAAAAGCACACAAAATGATAGCTACTAAACAACAAATGCAAAAGATCAATGCAATTGTATAATATTTGATTAACAATGACAATTCAAGGTTGCCGAAAACAGTAGAAAATACAGGAAAATAAGGGAAGAATTATGTTACAAGTTTTTAGCTGCCCTCCAAAAGCAACCACGACCCCTAATTAAAGGAAAGAGACAAACAGTAACAAGCACAACAATGGGCTCGTAACAACCCAGGCCCATTACAAATAAAATAATATTTAGACTCTCGCCACCTACGCCCCACGTGTTCCCACCAAGTAATCTTTAGTTCACTTGGCCCTCATCTTGACTCGTCTCTCTTCTAAGAGCTTCTTCTTCCTTCCCATTAGGCTATTCGCGGTTTGGATTGGATCGGTTTTGGAAACAAAAATCATTCGATCTAATCCCTTCGGTTTGATCATATAATCATCCATGCGTTTGTGATTTTTTCTTAAATCCGATCCGGTCCAATCCAATCCAATTTTTTTCGGTTTGGATTGGATTGGATTGGTTTTCGGTTTTTTGAAAATCATAAAATTTATTTTATGATTATTGTGCCAATAACGTCTTTTGTATATATTGGCTTTGTAAATTTTTTTTTTAAAATACAAAAGCATTAGTAAACTATAATATAATTTTTTTTTACAATGAGATATTAAACTCTACAAAAATAAAAATTTGTTGATGAGATGTGATTAGATTCTTTCTTAGGTTTAGTTGATGGGTTAACGAGTCTTGGGTTTATAAATTTTTAGGCTATGATTAGGGAAAGACCCAAGTAGGTAGAGGGGAATTAATATATTGGATCGGTTTGGATTGGATCGATTTTTATCAACCCATCCAAAAATCGATCCAATCCAATTAAAATTTACGGTTTTTAATCAATTTTCGATTTTTCGATTTTCGGTTTTTCGATTCAGTCACGGCGATTTGAATCGGTTTGGATTGGTTGATGAACACCCCTAGACTCATTCACTTCTATCTTTGCTTCTCCTCCACCTTCGCCGTCCTCTTCTCCTCTTCCTTGCTCAAGGTTGTATCAAAATCCATAAATTCAATTAATATTTTTTAGTTGAGATATATTGTATTGACATAGGCTACTCCTATGCCTGTTAACACATTAGGACAAATAGGTATTGTGATCTCTACCTAAACACGAAGAAAAAAAAATTCCCTCCAAAATCTGGTTCACTGTCACCATCACCGAAGCGCCCAGTGGGACCAGGTGTGGGTGTTAACTGGAATACTTCAAAGCTTGATGAGCTCACAAAAATATTCCTGTCCTAGCCAATGGCCCAGACGGATTTATTTTGTTTATCACTTTTTAAACTTGTTCCCACCTTATATAAATGGTCTGCGTGATACAACAAGAAAGAATAATAATTAAGATGAATATAAATTAAGACAGTGAAAAAAATAAAAGTAAAAAAGGGGTCACAAGTGCTTCTTTATTAGTCAACTTTCCTAACACCTTTTACCCAGATATCTCCATGATGATTCTTTTACCCAATTCCCATGCTGTCGAAGGTGCACTATACACGACCAGTTACCAGCATTTTGCTCGGCACAAACGACACTAAACTTCCTTCCACAAGTAACATAGAGACCGCAGCTTGCTGGAAAAGTTAACAGAGAAAAAGAAAGTAACAACAAAAATGGAAAAATCCCATTCAGTGTAAACTAGTACCTTATCTGCATCCTGAAAAGCAAGTACATCCCCTCTTTACTTTTGCTTCCATGAGACAATAACACTGACACTGACACTGAAATAATGCTTCTTCTTTTTTTCTTTTCTACAAGGGCTATATTAAATGCAAATGAACATTTATTTATAGGTTTATCATCAATCATTTAACATGACCATTTTTTTACACACATAATATTTTGACCCGCAGCAAAAAAAATTGATTACGTAAAACGAATCTATACATAACACAATCAAGTGACATAACTCTTATAAAACCCTTTATTTAAAATGTGATTGAAGAATATAATGAAAAGAAAGTGTGGTAATTGAAAATGTGCTAAGTAACATTTTTCTCCTACATTTTTTGTGCAAGTAATTTTTCAATTTCTAGAAATGTGCTACTAACTCACACATGCTTCCCTCCACTTATATCAACGTGGAAAATGTTGCAATAAGGCTGAATCAGTTGTTATGATCCCAAAGCCAAACTACACTGTTCAATTTGTTATAGTAACTAGTCAAATTAAAAAAGCAAAGTAACTCTATTTGTTCTGGGTACAACTTACATTAGGTCCATCAGATGGGTCCAACCTCTCAAAACCCACATTCTAGAACATTCTAGAGGGCACCCATGGCAAGTCATAAAGGCTCACACCACTGGGACATTCCCCTTCCTGCACAGCCTCTCCTGTACAGTAGTAGCTTGTCTTGTCAAGGGACAAGATATGGCTTAGGACAGCAGAGGGAGGACCAACGGTCATCCCCAAAAGAGGACTCTCCTCTCTAAATACCCCACTCACACATAGAGGATGGTATCTTCTTCTTCCCCACAATCCCCATATGCTGTCATACACATACACTCCCCCAAGCTCCACTAGTGTCTTGGTCTCTACCATGGTTACTATGGACACCCCTATATCAATATACTTCACCCTCACGGAAGACATCTATGTACCACAATGAGTACAGTATAAAAAAAAAAAAAAAAAAAGCAAAGTAACTTTGTGATCGTGATTCCGTGCCGGCCAGAGCAATATCTCAACAATCACTATTCACATTTTTGTCTAAGCAAGAACAAAGGCAGAAAAGTTGCCTGCTTAGCATTTACTTTATGTGTAATAGAGACAACGCCTGTTCCCTGATCACTAAGCATGGTGACACCATTTTCGTGTGGTTTGGGATTGGAGTATACAAACTTAAGTTTGTAAATTGATTTTGATTAAAAATAAGATTGAATCAATTGATTTATATTTAAAAGGTAAGTTTGATATAATAAATGTTGTTTAGATAGTTTTTATAAAGTTAATTTTAGTAGTATACCTATCAAAAAGGATATATTTTTTCTTATTTAACATTATTGAAATAATAATATTAAGTGTAGTATCGAGTTTTAATTGATCATCGACTCGGTCAAATTATTAAGTCAATAAATTATTAATTGGTCAAACCAGTTAAATTATATATATATATATATATATGGCAAAAAAATTAAAATATTATTATTTAAATAAATAATTACGAAAATATAGCAGTTTTGAAACTATCTACAAATCTATAGCAGTCAGTGGCAAAAAAAAGTTAACTTATGAACCGTAAAACTTTGATAAGGCCCTAACTTTTGATTCGGGTATCCGATTGAGGTAATTCTTTTTTTGATTCCACATGACTTTTCGAGATCTACGCAATGACATCTCTTTTGATATATTTTATCTCTCACAAACACAATTCAAATTTGCAACAATGATAATATAAAGATGGCACCAAAGTAGATTAACTCATCTATAAATAAGGATACTTAATGTCATATTAAAATATATACTTCTGCCAAGTGTTTGAAAAAAAATAGTGTACAAGTTTATTTATTAATTATTAAAATATATACAAATTTATATAATATTCTACCAAGTGTTTAGAATATTTATTTAATTATTTTCTTTATTAATACAGATTTTTCAAATTAACTTTTGAGTTTAAATCACAAATTTAATCTTTATTTTATTTTTCTTATTAATAATAATTTTTTAAATTTTGTTGTAATACACTATATAATACAATTATTGCAAATTTGAATTGTGTTTGTGAGAGATAAAATATATCAAATGAGATGTCATTGTGTAGATCTCGAAAAGTTATATGGAATCAAAAAAAGAATTACCTCATTCGGATACCCGAGTCAAAAGTTATGCCTTTTCAAAGTTTTACGGTTCATAAGTTAACTTTTTTTTGCCACTGACTGCTATAGATTTGTAGATAGTTTCAAAACTGCTATGTATTCGTAATTATTTATTAAAATAGTAATATTTTTATTTTTTTGCCATATATATATATATATATATAAATATATATATATATATATATAAAAGGGTAAAACTGTATATATATATAAAGGATAATTATTTTCTTATGCAATAAGAGATAACTATTATTTTCTACGGACTCGTTTGTCTCGTGAGGTAGACTCGTTTGTGTAACATCCCGAGCGCTGACGAGGGCGGGGAGAGATCGCCGGTCCGGAAGGATATGGACAAGGAGCGGCTCCTGACAGGCTTCCAGCGTGGGGTTACATGCGTGGATGAATTGAAACGATACCCGAAAGAGAGGGATTCCAAAGACTGTGCAGATGTGAGACTGCGCAGTTTGGAATAGCTTATAAGAATTAATTGATACTACCTATACTAACAAGATGCATCTTCTTTTCGGTAGCCCGGAACGGAAGAACTTCACAGTTAAGCGTGCTTGACTTGGAGCAATTCTGGGATGGGTGACCTTCTGGGAAGTTTTCCCGGGAAGTGTGCGAGTGAGGAAAAAACATACTGGAAAGTCTCGTGTTAGTATGTGGGGATAGTCATTGATTCTTGAAGTAACCGAGCATTACAGTTTGTGTAGGTGAGGTCCACTTTCAGGATGAGAGATAGAGAGAAAAGTGTTAGTATGTGTGGATACTAGTATGTGGGGATAATCATTGATTCTTGAAGTAACCGGACATTACAGTTTGTGTAGGTGAGGTCCACTTTCAGGATGAGAGATAGAGAGAAAAAGTAGACCGATACCTATTTTGAATTTTTGTATGTAGCAGTAGATTCTTTTTTACGTAACATACGAATAATAAATCTCATATATTAAAGTTTATAATAAATATATAAAATATATTTTGGCTTAACGGTTGGTCAATTCTCCAGTTTTAATAGTACTAATTTCGTAAGATATTTACAAGTTTTTTTTTTCTTGGTATAAGATATTTACAAGTTTTAGTTGAGGTGAAAGTCTTCCAAATATTCTTGTCGTCTCTTAATTACTCATCAATTTTTTTGCAATCCTTGTGTTATATATTCTCTCCTTGCAATGATTCCACAGACCTTACAGTTTATGTAGGTGAGGTCCACTTTCAGGATGAGAGATGGAGAGAAAAAGTAGACTGATACCTATTTTGAATTTTTGTATGTAGGAGATAGATTCTTTTTTACGTAACGTACGAATAATAAATCTCATATATTAAAGTTTATAATAAATATATAAAATATATTTTGGCTTAACGGTCGGTCAATTCTCCGATTTTAATAGTACTGATTTCGTAAGATATTTACAAGTTTTTTTTTTTCTTGGTACAAGATATTTACAAGTTTTAGTTGAGGTGAAAGTCTTCCAAATATTCTTGCTGTCTCTTAATTACTCATCAAATTTTTTGCAATCCTTGTGTTACATATTCTCTCCTTGCAATGATTCCACAGACCTTACAGTTTATGTAGGTGAGGTCCACTTTCAGGATGAGAGATAGAGAGAAAAAGTAGACTGATACCTATTTTGAATTTTTGTATATAGGAGATAGATTCTTTTTTACGTAACGTACAAATAATAAATCTCATATATTAAATTTTATAATAAATATATAAAATATATTTTGGCTTAACGGTTGGTCAATTCTCCGATTTTAATAGTACTGATTTCGTAAGATATTTACAAGTTTTTTTTTTTTGGTACAAGATATTTACAAGTTTTAGTTGAGGTGAAAGTCTTCCAAATATTCTTGTCGTCTCTTAATTACTCATCAAATTTTTTGCAATCCTTGTGTTATATATTCTCTCCTTGCAATGATTCCACAGACCTTACCGTTTATGTAGGTGAGGTCCACTTTCAGGATGAGAGATAGAGAGAAAAGGTAGACTGATACCTATTTTGAATTTTTGTATATAGAAGATAGATTCTTTTTTACGTAACATACAAATAATAAATCTCATATATTAAAGTTTATAATAAATATATAAAATATATTTTGGCTTAACGGTTGGTCAATTCTACGGTTTTAATAGTACTGATTTCGTAAGATATTTACAAGTTTTTTTTCTTGGTACAAGATATTTACATGTTTTAGTTGAGGTGAAAGAAAGTCTTCCAAATATTCTTGTCGTCTCTTAATTACTCATCAAATTTTTTGCAATCATGTGTTATATATTCTCTCCTTGCAATGATTCCACAGACGTTACCGTTTATGTAGGTGAGGTCCACTTTTGAGGATGAGAGATAGAGAGAAAATGTAGACTGATACCTATTTTGAATTTTTGTATGTAAGAGATAGATTCTTTTTTACGTAACGTACAAATAACAAATCTATATATTAAAATTTATAACAAATATATAAAATATATTTTGGCTTAATGGTTGGTCAATTCTCCGGTTTTAATAGTACTGATTTCGTAAGATATTTACAAGATTTTTTTTTTCTTGGTACAAGATATTTACAAGTTTTAGTTGAGGTGAAAGTCTTCCAAATATTCTTGCCGTCTCTTAATTACTCATCAAATTTTTTGCAATCCTTGTGTTATATATTCTCTCCTTGCAATGATTCCACAGACGTTACAGTTCTGTTCATATGCGGGTTTGGTTCTTGATTGCTTCTGGTTTCTACTCGATGAGAGCTGTCTTGAGCCCACGTGAGACCAAGAGCTAATATAATACAAGTGGTCCTCTCATACTCCCCAATGGGTAAAAGAATTGAATAGGCAACAATTTACATATAGTAATTGGCATGAAGAAAAAGGCATACAAATTCTCCTGATATTACAACTACGTGTTAGACATGAACACATGGAGCAATTATAAGCTTTGTTACCTTAAGTGGTTGGCGACCTTACAACCACCTCAACCCACAATTTTATCTTCAATAATTAAAAAAAAAACTTATTTTGTACCTTACATTTTTACCCCGGGTCAAATCTTCAACCTCAAGAATAATCAAACCATTTGCTGTTTTTCAATTCTAAAGGATGAGATTAGATCAAAACATAAATGGTATGGGACTGAGTAGTCTTCTCTTAGAATCTGCACATATCACGGGAATAATGGATTGACCATTGTGCTGAATTCTATGTTTGAGGGGCTACACTTAGTCACAAAGACATATTAGGTGAAGACCCAAATTTTTTTTTTTAAATAAATAAAAATGAAGAAAGGTTTATTTGTAGCTTCAAAAGAAAGCCACTATCTTTCTTCAGATTGCCACTTTAGCCACCAGGGACTCGTCTAGTTTAGGGTAATTTAAGTAACAAAGCGACAAAAAGTTAGTATCCATAGAAACTAGAATCCTTTTTCCATAATCACGTGTCCCAAAAGACTCTAGTCACACATTGCAAAGAGTAACTAAGATCTTAAAGCTGTGTTTAAAATGAAGTAGTATTATTTAGATTATTGGTCATCACTGAGAAGATGCATTGGTCATGAGTTATAAAACATGTTTTCTATATTTCCACCGGAGGATGAAAATTTGGAAATCTCCAAGAAAAACATTCTTAATATTAATTGAATCAGTGAAGGGTGAACTAATTATCATTTGCAGCAAAAGAATGGAATTCTGAGAATATTCTTGAATATAGGAAGAAACAAAAATTTCAATTGAGAGGCTACAAAATTGTCATGTTCCAATAAAATGAAAGGAAACAGCTATCTCCTACCAAATAAAGATATAAAGCACTAAGAACAAAAATCATATACCCTATACATTGCAATTTCTTTCATCATTTGGAGTAATGACAAAACATTCTGAGAATTCGAAACAATCATTCAGGTAACTCAACAGCAGATGCAAAACCCAGGATGCCCATCTTCTTATTCATCAACTGGAGCAGGTAGATTGAGATCAATCAGACAAGGAACAGCAGGTAGATTGAGATCAATCTGACAAGGAACAGCAGGTAGATTGAGATCAACCAGACAAGGAACAGCAGGAGCACCTTGTTCGATCACCATGGTTTTCTCTGACTTCAACTTCTTCTTGGCCTTATTGCTGGATTTCTTTCCATTGAGAGCCTGATTCTTAAGAGAGTTGGGAGCAGAAAAAGAATCAGTATCTGAACTGTTTTCATCACTCTCATCGGTTGAATCATGAGAGCTTTTGTCCCTTTCACCTGCCAAACAATCATACTTCCGACTTTTCCTACCATTCTCATAGATTTCATCATTGGTAAAACCATTTGATGTCGACTTGCTAGGAACGCCAACTAAGTTGTTATCAGAAGACTCAGTAACAGTAGCAAAACGACCCCTGTGGCTAGAATCTTTGGACAACATCATCAAACACCTAGCCACCTCCTCTTGCTCCTGTTCAACCTCTGACACAGGTGAAGAACCAGAACCATTGGCCAAAGGGACAACAGAAGAAGAAGAAGAAGGGTGATTGGCAAGGTTAAGGGTCTTGGACCTGGTTCTCTTGGATTTCCTAGTCTCGGTATCACATTGACTATCCATAACCAGTTTCTGCTTCTCACTCTCTTCAGACTTGTTGTTTCCCTTTTCTTTCTCGGAATGACAAGCCATGTGACCACAGAGAGCTTTCAATGATGGGAAACCTTTCCCACATTCTTTGCAGAACTTCTCTTCATGCATGAACCTTATTGTTTTCTTAGGGTTCTCTCTGAGGCCATAAATGGAGTTCCCACCAACATCTTCAGACCATGTATCTTTCTTATTCCTCTTCCTTCCACCATCCAACTTGAGCATATGACAATCAACATTATTTCTTCTTTCTTCACTCATATGAGTCCTGATGTGACCACCCAGAGACTTCCCGGAAGGAAACCTCTTGCTACAATACTTGCACACAAACTTACTCTCCTCCATGGAATAATGTGATGTTATGTGAATCTGATCCTGTATAAAAACCCAGCAAAAAACTATATCGCACACCTCAAATCTGCAAGGACAATAAACATTCTATGATCATGCCACCACCCAAAGGGTGAAAGGTAGAGAGGCGAGGAAAAAAGAAAGCTAAAGGGACAAAATTCAGATCACCAAAGTTTCTAGCTTTTTAATCAGGTGATGATCAGAAGAGAATCAATATATATGGTCAGATGTGACAGTTGTATAAGTACAAGATCCAACCCACAAAAAGGGAAGAGACCCCTTAATTTCCGTTTCACAAAAGAATGCTCAGAATTTATTGGGTATTTAATTTTATTTTTTTTTAAAATTCAAATTTTGAAGAAATGGGGTTGCTAATTGCTAATTGCTACTAGCGGTGGCATGAAGAACAATGAGTAATGAGAGGGAGCTAACCATGACCCTTGCTACTAGTTGGAGGAGAATCCCATGCATGAAACAAAATACATTAACTAAGGAAATATAAAGGGAGTTATAGGCGGCACGTGTACCTGAGTGAAAACCATTGGCGGCAGTCGATTTGAACGGTCAAGATTTGTGGTTGTTTTGGAGATATCTAGACTCTAGGCAATGGGGAGTACCAGATATGTGATCAGTGGCGGATCCAGGAATTTGATGAAGGGTGGGCACATCCGGGCTGTGACAAAGGAGGAAGGAAATAAACAACAAATAAATTGGTCCACACCTTTGTATGAGAAATTTCTTCAGCTTCAATGGCTCTGCAAATGTTGGCCTTCACCTGAAATGCATTCTTTGCACTATATACTTGCAGCAAAGGAAAGAAAAGCTCAAGTAGCAAAAGTTTAGAATATTATATTATATAGAAGAAAAAGTCTCTAGGTGAAGTCTATATATATATATATATATAGATGTATGTTGTAGTTTGCCCCCCTTCTCTCCTACCTACGTCCGCCTCTGTATGTGATATGACATGGCACACCAAAACTGAAGCATTCAATCTGTGCCTTAAATTTGGTCTTGCATGAATCTCCAACCATTATTACTACAATCAAATTGATATTTAATTGCATTTTTGTAACGTATATATCTTTATTATAATGTTGCGGGTGTAATACCCTCTTTTTCTCATATCTTCTCCTTATTGCAAACGATGATTTTTCGTGTGTTTTGGAGTCTACTCAAGTAGTGATTTTTGTGCCATGATTTCTTTGCTATTCATTAATTTATTTTGATTTTATTTTTTTGTAATAGCATTAATTTATTTTTTGTGTGTGGCAATTTTGGATATTAAAATATAAATATATTAGTTGATTGATTTTGCCATTGCCATTCTCTTTACTGATGGAAATTCCACATGAGGTCTACTCGACGACCTTACTCAAGTGTGAAGATATTCATTTTAATAATCATGTTTCTCACATATGTTGCCACCAGATTAATTTATAAATTATAATATCTAAATTCTTTTTTTAATGTTTAATGAAAATTCACTACCAACTCAATGTATAGTTAGTAACGGTGGTGGTGATGGTGGTGGCTACTATGATGGTGATAAGAAAAGTTCGTCTCCACGGGGATTAGGATAATTTGGAATGTGAATGGTGCGGTTGATCAAGGATAATTTGGAATTTGACATGATGAGCTTTAAATGCTGATCCGTGTGCTGTTCCTCTCAAAGTGTACAGATCTGCCTCCCAATTTCTGAGTTCCACCTTCGGGTTTTGTGAAGAGTTCTATTTATAAGACTATTTTTCCCTCTTCCAAAAATACTCGCACAGCCCGGTACTTCTTTCCCAAAAATGCCCCTCTGGTGAAACGTATAATGAAAGAATTAAATTATAAATTATCACGTAACGGAAGAATTAAATTAAAACTTATTACGTAACCGAAGAATTAAATTAAAACAGATTTGAATTCGAATTCTGAATTCAAATTTTGAATTCAAATTTCAATTCAATAGTGGCGCGACACTCTGACACTTTGTTTGGTCTCTCGCGCGGTCTTCCCTTCCTTGTTTTTCAAATTTTCTAATCTCTATCGCACTTTAACCTATAAAAATCATATAAAAATGAGAAATAAAAAAAATAAAAAAACTAAATAATAAAAGCAATTAATAAACAAAACATGCTCTTTTATAATTAAATTCCTATTATTTTTGGCTTGGAAAACATAACTTGCCAGATGCACATCATAGTGGTGGTGGTGGTTGGTGACGGTGGTGGTGGTGATGACATTAGTGGCTATGGCGATTTGAACGGTCAAGATTTGTGGTTGTTTTGGAGATCTCTAGACTCTAGGCATTGGGGAGTACCAGATAGGTGATATGATATGGCACACCAAAACTGAAGCATCCAATCTGTGCCTTAAATTTGGTCTTGCATGAATCTCCAACCGTTATTGCTACAATCAAATTGATATTTAATTGCATTTTCGTAACGTATATATCTTTATTATAATGTTGTGGCTGTAATACCCTCTTTTTCCCATATCTTCTCCATATTGCAAACGGCCACCTTGATGATTTTTCGTGTGTTTTGGAGTCTACTCAAGTGGTGATTTTTGTGCCATGATTTCTTTGCTATTCATTTATTTATTTATTTATTTATTTTTTCTGTAATAGCATTAATTTATTTTTTGTGTGTGGCAATTTTGGATATTAAAATATAAATATATTAGTTGATTGATTTTGCCATTGCCATTCTCTTTACTGATTGAAATTTCACATGAGGTCTACTCGACGACCTTACTCAAGTGTGAAGATATTCATTTTAATAATCATGTTTCTCACATATGTTGCCACCAGATTAATTTATAAATTATAATATCTAAATTCTTTTTTTAATGTTTAATGAAAATTCACTACCCACTCACTGTATAGTTAATCACAGTATATTTGATGGTAGTGCTTACGATGATGGTGGTGGTTAGTAACGGTGGTGGTGATGGTGGTGGCTACTATGATGGTGGTAGTGGTGGTGGTTGGTGACGGTGGTGGTGGCGTGGTGTGGTGGTGGTAGTTGGTGACGGTGGTGGTGGCGTGGTGTGGTGGTGGTGATGACATTAGTGGCTATGGCGATTTGAACGGTCAAGATTTGTGGTTGTTTTGGAGATCTCTAGACTCTAGGCATTCGGGAGTACCAGATAGGTGATATGATATGGCACACCAAAACTGAAGCATCCAATCTGTGCCTTAAATTTGGTCTTGCATGAATCTCCAACCGTTATTGCTACCATCAAATTAATATTTAATTGCATTTTTGTAACGTATATATCTTTATTATAATGTTGTGGCTATAATACCCTGTTTTTCCCCATATCTTCTCCTTATTGCAAACGGCCACCTTGATGAATTTTCGTATGTTTCGGAGTCTACTCAAGTAGTGATTTTCGTGGCATGATTTTTTTATTATTCATTTATTTTTTTATTTTTTCTGTAATAGCCTGAATTTATTTTTTGTGTGTGGCAATTTTGGATATTAAAATATAAATATATTAGTTGATTGATTTTACCATTGCCAGTCTCTTTACTGATTGAAATTCCACCTGAGGTCTACTCGACGACCTTACTCAAGTGTGAAGATATTCATTTTAATAATCATGTTTCTCACATATGTTGCCACCACATTAATTTATAAATTATAATATCTAAATTCTTTTTTTAATGTTTAATGAAAATTCACCACCAACTCACTGTATAGCTAATCACATTATATTTGACGGTAGTGCTTACGATGATGGTGGTGGTGATGGTGGTGGCTACTATGATGGTGGTAGTGGTGGTTGGTGACGGTGGTGGTGGCGTGGTGTGGTGGTGGTGATGACATTAGTGGCTATGGCGATTTGAACGGTCAAGATTTGTGGTTGTTTTGGATATCTCTAGACTCTAGGCATTGGGGAGTACCAGATAGGTGATATGATATGGCACACCAAAACTAAAGCATCCAGTCTGTGCCTTAAATTTGGTCTTGCATGAATCTCCAACCGTTATTGCTACAATCAAATTGATATTTAATTCCATTTTTGTAACGTATATATCTTTATTATTATTATAATGTTGTGGCTGTAATACCCTGTTTTTCCCATATATTCTCCTTATTGCAAATGGCCACCTTGTTGATTTTTCGTGTGTTTTGGAGTCTACTCAAGTAGTGATTTTTGTGCCATGATTTCTTTGCTATTCATTAATTTATTTTTTGTGTGTGGCAATCTTGGATATTAAAATATAAAATATTAGTTGATTGATTTTGCCATTGCCATTCTCTTTTCTGATTGAATTTCCACATGAGGTCTATTCGACGACCTTACTCAAGTGTGAAGTATTTATTTTAAGGGAAATGATTGTCTCATTTTACATGAGATAGTTATCTCATGTTTCTCTCACATAAAAAGCTGTGCCATCACTTTTTCCTTTTCTCTTTTTTTAATAGATGGTGGGTCCCACCACATCATGTGTCTATGGTAGGTGATACTTATCTCCAACAACATAAGAAAAATAAAACCCTTATTTTAATAATCATGTTTCTCACCTATATTGCCACCAGATTAATTTATAAATTATAATATCTAAATTCTTTTTTTAATGTTTAATGAAAATTGAAAAGCCACTAAAATTGGGGTGTGTATGACAATCATTCTGTTTCTGACGATATTTCTGAAAAGAAACAATATTTTAGTGCCTTGGAACAGATTTTGAGAAGGAAAAAAATATGTTTGATTTATATTTTTATTCCAAGAATGAAAATTGCGTTTGATTACACAATAAATAATATAATAAAAAAAGAGAATATTCTTACTACCAAAAAAATTCGCTACCAACTCACTATCTATCTAATTATTATTGGATCAGTATTTACTCTCTCTTCAAAAAAAATTTCAGCATTCTCTCTGATCCAATGGTGATTAACTATGCAGTGAATTTTTTTGTAGTAAAATTATCCCCCGCAATAAAAAATAATTCCTATTAAGCATAATTTTTTTTGAATCATCACTTTCTTTTTCATATTATGTGGCGGCGTGGTGGTGGTAATGGTGGTGAAAGTGGTAGTGGTGGTGGCAGTGGCCTGGTGGTGGCGGTGACGGCAGTGCTGCGACAATGGTAGAGGAAATGATGGCAGTGATGGTGGTAGTGGTGGCGGTTATGGTGGTGGTGACGGTAGTGCTTACGATGATGGTGGTGGTGGTGGTGGTTGGTGACTGAGGTGGTGATGGCGTGGCGGTGGTGGTGACAATAGTGGCTGCTGTGATGGTGGTAGTGGTGGTGGTGGTTGGTGACAGTGGTAGTGGCGTGGTGTGGTGATGGTAATGGCATGGTGGTGGTGATAACATTAATGGCTATGGCGATGATAGTGGGGGTTGGCGACGGTGACGATGTTGGTGGTAATGGTGGTGGTGGTGGTTGGTGGCAGTAGTGATGGTGGTGATGACCTATGTAAAATATTTTAGGTCTAACCTGACCTGTTAGCCTTATGTACGGCCAAATTATAAGTCTGGCATGGTCATAACAAAAAAATAAAAGCTTTGGCCTAGACTTGTTAACTTGTTTAAGCCTGTTAAATATTAAATAATTAAAAATAATTAAAATATATTACTTTATTATTCAAAATCATTAAAATATTAATTTATTTATTTTAATGAATAAATTATGTTATGCTTACAATTTTCGTCATAGTATCCGAAAAAAATTGGAAAATGAATTTTAAATCTTAACTTAAGGTGTTTATACTCTTATTTTTCTTTCTTTTTTTTGGTAAACATTGATACACTTCTTTAACTAAATGCTAAACCCTAGTAAATAAATATTAAAATTCAAAATATTGAAATTATGTTCCTGTTTTCGCCAATGCTATTCTATCTAGGGGTGAAAGTGGGTTAGGTTAGGCCGAGCTTTGTCCCGAAAAGCTCAAGCCTATGCCAAAAAAATTCAATTAGGCCTTACCGGATAGTATAGTACGAGTCTATCTGTTAGTCTAACTTGACTAGGGGTGTAAATAGGTTGAGCTTTGTCTTAAATAGGTTCGCCTATGTAAAATATTTTAGGTCTAGCCTGACCTGTTAGCCTTATGTAGGGTCAAATTATAAGTCTGGTCTGGTCTATATCAAAAAAATAAAAAACCTTGGCCTAGATTTGTTAACTTGTTTAATCCTATTAAATAATTAAAGTAATTAAAATATATTACTTTATTATTCAAAATCATTAAAATATTAATTAATTTATTTTCTTTAAAATAAATATTATTATATAAGCCGACTTGTAGGCTTATTGGCCCGACATGTAAAAGAAAACTTATGGCCTGTATTTTAAATAGGCTTTTTAAAAGTCTTGACCTACTCTATTTGATTATATGTAATAGGTCGAGTCTAACCTTATATAGACTATGTCGTAGGTCCCTATAGGCTAATTCGGGGCAAAAAAATTAAAATATTACTATTTAAATAAATAATTACGAAAATATAGCAGTTTCGAAACTATCTACAAATCTATAGCAGTCAGTGGCAAAAAAAAATTAACTTATGAACCGTAAAACTTTGATAAGGCCGTAACTTCTGACTCGGGTATCCGATTGAGGTAATTCTTTTTTTGATTCCACATGACTTTTTGAGATCTACGCAATGACATGCCATTTGATATATTTTATCTCTCACAAACATAATTCGAATTTGCAACAATGATAATATAAAGATGGCACCAAATTAGATTAACCCATCTATAAATAAGGATACTTAATGTCATATTAAAATATATACTTCTGCCAAGTGTTTGAAAAAAAATAGTGTACAAGTTTATTTATTAATTATTAAAATATATACAAATTTATATAATATTCTACCAAGTGTTTAGAATATTTATTTAATTATTTTCTTTATTAATATAGATTTTTCAAATTAACTTTTGAGTTTAAATCACAAATTTAATCTTTATTTTATTTTTTTATTAATAATAATTTTTTAAATTTTGTTGTAATACACTATATAATACAATTATTGCAAATTTGAATTGTGTTTGTGAGAGATAAAATATATCAAATGAGATGTCATTGCGTAGATCTCGAAAAGTTATATGGAATCAAAAAAAGAATTAGAATACCCGAGTCAAAAGTTATGCCTTTTCAAAGTTTTACGGTTCATAAGTTAACTTTTTTTTGCCACTGACTGCTATAGATTTGTAGATAGTTTCGAAACTGCTATGTATTCGTAATTATTTATTAAAATAGTAATATTTTAATTTTTTTGCCGCTAATTCGGCCCACTTACATCCCTAATTCTACCTGTCCAATACAACTATTGTCACTAAACGAGTTAAAGATATTGATCTTAAGCATATAAAAGAAGGGAAAAGTATGTATCATTTTAAAGGATACAAGATTATATCATTTTAAGTGAGAGAAAGAGATAAATCATGGGAAAGAGTGGGGAAAAAAGTTTTAAATATGTGGATCTTACTTCTTTGTGAGAGTGAAAGGATGCAAGGTGTGTCATTTAAAATGACACATCTTTTTTCTATAATAGAACCGTGAGAGAAATATAATATAAATTTTTTAAAATAATCTTAATAATTTGAATTTTTAGATGAGATGTTTGTTTAATATAGTATGAACAAAAGACAAAAAAAAGTATTTATGGTAACTAATGCTTTTATTTTAATTTGGTATGTGTATTTATTTGTTAATTTTTGTATCTATATATTTTTAGAAATTTTATAATTTATTATATCTCCCGATTCGTCTTTACGTTGTACTGTAGTCTCCATATGTTAATATTTTATTATAGTTTTTACAATTATACATAATTTATTTGATATATGTCCTATGGGCAAGAAAATCTGGGTGTTTCCAATTAGGATCCTCTACAATAAAAAAAATTACTTTGAAATATTTAAAATATAAAATTAATAATCATGAAAAAAAATTAATGATAAAGTTTTATAAAATAAATATTTGAATAATAAATCATTTTTCATCAGCAATTATCACTAGTACTATTTTTTAAAGTGTAGTACTGTAGTTTCCATTTAGAGGATCCAAATTTCGTGCTCGTCACAGCAGCACAATTGAGAAACTCAAATATGGGAAAAAGGAATCTCCTTTATCCGCAGTTTTAACCATGTATTATAAGAATATATAATTATAACATTAAAATTATATATATATATATTTCGGAAGCTTAATATAAAAAGTGAAAAAAAATAATTTTAATATTATAATTATATATTTTTTAAAATGCATAGTTAAAACTTAAAACTATTAAAATGATATAAGTTGAAAAAAAATCTATAGTATCATTTTTGTAACTACGACAAGCCAATGATATTGTGCCACATTAGCATTTTTTTTTGAAGAAAGAGAATAAAAAAACTATTTTTGTACCTTACACTAAGTTTTTTTTTTTTTTTTGATAAACCTTACACTAAATCTTAATAGTCACACTTAGAGCCCATTTATTTCGCTTTCAGAAAAAGTATTTTTTATCACTTCCATATTTTAAAAGTATTTTTTATAAAAGTTAAAGTTATTTATATTTTTATAAAAATATTTAGTTTTTGAAAAAAAAACTATTTAGTTTTTGACTTTTATATTTTTTAGAAGTTAAAATTTTTAGCTTCTAGGAAAAGTAAATTTTTGATTTTTTTTGTAACTTATGCTTTTTTAAAAGTAAAATCCAAACAAATTTAAAGTGAAAATTGTTTTTTTTCTTAAAAACAAATAGTTTTTGGAGAGAAAAAAAATTTATCCAAAGAAAACCTTTAGCATAAAATATGCTGTCGCCAAATTCTCAATACCATCGTTATACTCAAAATACTCTTTATAATTTGTGTGGTTTAAAAAGAAAAAGATTATTATGGTAGGATATGCTTTGCTTGCCTCAATGTGCTTGCTTCTTTTCTTCACATTCCTACTCTTCCATCTACATAGCCACCCTTATATAAAGTCAACCCACTATTGTAGAGATATGCTTTGCTTGCCTCAATGTGTGATTCTGCATTAAAATATTTCTTCACATTCCTACTCTTCCATCTACTATCACCACACCACTAAGGCTTCATTTTAACAAACAATATATTTTTACAGAGCGTATTTAACTGCTAAATTTGACTTTATTTTTACGAGGAGGGATATTGTTACGATCAAAATTTTCTACTACCAATTTATTACCTATCTAATAAGTATTGGATCAATATTTTCTCTTTTTTCAATTTTTTTAACATTCTCTCTCTTTGATTCAATGGTAATTAGATAGGTAGTAAGTTAGTAGTAGAAAATTTTAGTAATAAAAATATCCTCCCTATATTTTTATGAGGTAGGATATTTATACTACCAAATTTTTCTACTAGCATTCAACTACCACTCTAATCACCTTTGGATGAATTTTTTTTTCTCTCTCTTCATTCAACTTTTCCTCTAATCCAATGGTGATTAGAATGGTAGTGAAGTGGTAGTAAAAAAATTTAGTACTATGAATATCATACCTCTATTTTTATAACTGAAACTACAAGAAGAATATTTGACAAGGACTGAAAAATATCCTGTAAATTTTAGATCGACATAGGTGAAATATGAGACAAAAGCGCTTTATAATAAGGTCATTATATCCACTGCACTGTTATAACTTATAAATGACTCATTCAATGGGAACTTTTTATCCCTATTCACGCAGCACTCTCATATCCTATGGTACACAACGTGGGCCCTCTGTTAAGAAGATAAGTGGTGATCCAAAACACACTTCTCTACACGAGATTATTTATTATGGTCAGGACCATCATTTTTTTGTGGTTCCTTAATGTAAATTGAAGGATAAAAGTGAAAAAAAAAATAACAGGGAATAGAAAAGAAAAAAAATTGATATTGTGAGATGGAACACCAGATTATTGAGTGATTCTGGACCATAATAAGTATTTTCCCTATGCACAACATTCACCATCAACCGAGGAGAAAGTACCACCAAAAATTTAGTTAGTAGTTTCCTTTGAAAAATGTGAAACATAGATGAAAATATAAAATAAAAGAAATAAGTAAAATGATTTTTTTTTTTTGTGAAAATACAAAAGGAGATCATTGAATTTTAATGGTTCTGATCCACCAAATTTTGATGGCAAGGAGTTGGTTTTTGAAAAAATAAAAAATAAAAAATTTGGTATATGGACAAAATTAACCATCAACATCATGTATAAGAATTGAAACATTAATTTAATATACTTAGTCAAACACATATGACACTCATAATCCCATTAGTCGTGTAGGACAAATAGATCATAGTATTATCAAAGTCGTCGATAATAAATTGAGAACTTTTTTTTTCTTGTAAGAATCAAATTGGATATATTTTTCATATAAGAACCAAATTAAAAATGACTGTCATATATAACAACTAAAATCTTAATTTAAATGAAATCAACCAAAAAAAAGTTAACATTGAGCAAAGAATTAGACGTGAGAAATTGGAAAAGGGAGTGATTTAAAAGGATAGACTTGTGAATTTCGTGATATATGATAAATTGGAATCAATTTCATAACCAATTAGATATTGTCAAAACATTTGTTAGGTCTCCAATTTCAACCTTGGACAAGGACCCTTGGTCTTACCGTTCTTATTTCAAGCTTATGTTGGAATTTGTGCTCAAAACAACATATAAAATTTAATATTTTTTTGTATGATTTCATTTCAAGTATAACACTAAGAATATAAAACATTATTTTTTGGAAATTTAGTAGCAGGATTATTTGGAAAAGATTAAAATGAGACTACCATTTCAATCAAAGATGAGTCCACATTCAAGGAATTTTGGTGAGTATAGTAACTGATAGAAATAGTCCTATTCTAGCCTTCTAGGATAGCTTATTATGTGTCAATTTCAATACGATAATTACATACTATTTGGTTGAAAGGGATAAAGAGTAATGATATTAAATTCGGACACGTAATCATGTGGTCGGGGTACGAGGTCACTGAATTACTAATTCAACTGCATAAATGATATATATATATATATATATATAAATTTATATTTTATACTCAATTATATAATAAATATTTTAAATGGTGCAAGTGAACCAAGAATCAAATGTAGTTTAGTGGTAAAGATTATAATTTATATCTTCATAACAAGTTCCCAATAAATCTCAACCGTTAAATGCACGGAATTCAACGGTTATGAGTTGGTGTAAGATTTATTATTCTTACACCGGTGTAAGATGATCCTGCCACGTATATATATATATATATATATATATATATATATATATATATATATATATATATATATATATATGGTTTTATAAGAGTTATGTTGTAGGAAAAATGATTGTGTTATGTTATAGAGATTCGTTTTGCGTGCCAGAGTTTTTTTTTTTTTGCTGCGGGCCCCACAAAATGTTGTGTGTGTAGGAAATTTTTTGTGGTCATGTTAAATGATAGATGATAAACCATATATATATATATATATATATATATATATAGGGAAAACATTTCTGCAGCCACTTTAGATATGGTTGTCTACAGCTACCATTCCCATATATATATATTTTTCACTAATGGTTGTACGACCGGTTTTACATTAAAAGTACATTTTCTCTCTCTGCCACGTCAGCCGACAGTGTCTGAGGAGAGAGAAAAAAAAGCAACTTTATTGTTATAACTAAGTACGACCGGTCGTACTCAGTGAAAAAGCAGTAGCTGTAGTCTGTAGATAACCTTATCTAAAGTGACTGTAGAAATATTTTTCCCTATATATATATATATATATATATATGGGAAGAGATCTTTTGACTATAGAGTAAGACTTACAAGTCTTATTTCGCATCTCAACCGTTGATTTCCGTCCATCTAACGGTTATTATTTATTTGAGATTAAAAATTAATTAATTGGTATAGATAACCGTTAGATGGATGGAAATCAACGGTTGTAGATTGGGAGTAAGACTTGTAAGTCTTACTCTAGAATCAAAAGATCTCATATATATATATATATATATATATATATATATATATATATATATATAATATATATATATATATATATATATATATATATAAGTTGTCAATTGCAAGAATCAAACCGGTTGATGGGACAATTTGTGTATACATTATAATAGGCTAACTCTATATATGTCAGGGTAAATCCATACACAAGGTCCAGTATTTTTAAAAAAATAAATGAATATTTGTAAAATATGCGAGTCAAATGAAACCATCGATTTATACAATTAATCTTAGCAAAACCAAACCACCATAGTTTTCCTCAAAAATTATCATTTTTTGCCCCTTCTTTTTTTGATTATTTGTCTATTATTATGAATGTTAAATCGTTTCATGGTTTAGCAGGGTGTGTTTCTATTGTGCTGCGGTAAACTCACCCAAATTCTTATTGGGTTAAGTTAAAAAAAAAAAAAAAAATTCTTATTGGGTTCAACCAAAATAACGGTCATTGCACCTGGGAAGTTGGAATATTGATTCTTGGTTTGGGTTCAACATGGCTGAAAATCAGACTACAATGAGAAGGGAAAAAACAAAACAATACTTTAATTTTGATGAGCCATTTACGAGAAATATGGGCAATTAAACGGTCACGTCAGTTGCTAATATACCACACGATTAAATAACAATCTAGAAATTTGAGTTGATTTCATTTAAATAACAATATACAAATTCAATCATAATAATATATACAAATTTAGAATTATTTCAATAAATAAATAAATAAAATTTGGGCTTTATAATCATATATGCATAACTCTTATACTAAATGAAAAAGATAATTTTCAATTCATTAGTCAAATCCAAGAGCAGGAACGAGAAAATACTAATGTATGGAGGACTAGTATAGTTTTTTTTTTGGTGAAAGGATTAGTATAGTTTTAGATATGTGTAATACAGTTTTAGATATGTGGAGAGCTATTGCTTAGTAATTTTAAATGTTTGTTAAAAATTCATATAATTTTTTAAAATATTATAAATTCATATTGTCCTTTCAAATCTTATAAATTCTATTAAAATACTTTAAAACCCAATCTTATGAAATATTAATCGTAAAAAATGTCTTTTAAAAAATTCTTTAAAATTCTTCCAATTCTAAATAACCTTTTAAAATCTATAAGATTTTTATCTAAAAAAATCTTTCTAATACACCCTCCCTAAAGATAATAATAAAAACGTTACACTTCATTATAATCATAGCATGCGATGGAAACTTGTACGTGTAAAATACGGTGATGTTATGTTTTCTTCTTTAAGACCACCCACATAAAGAGTAAAGTATCTTTCTACTTCCCTTCTTTTCTTTTCTTTTTTATAACATTCTACTTCCGCTTTTGATCAGTTAGATGTCATACAAAACAATCAAATAACCACGCGAAGAACCATTCGTGGGAATTAAGTGTGAGTGATAAAAGTCTCACATTAAAACATGATAAATGTAAGTGGAATAATTCATAAAAATAAATGTCTTAAAGTTTTGGGTTGAAATATGGTGTCACACCCCTTGTTATAAGTTTGTTGCTTAAGCTCATTAATATGTGGATGATATTCTTCCCGATTTGAGCTTCCCCTTACCGCTGTGCAACTTTGATAATAGAGCTAATGATTGATTGGTCTTGATTATTGAGCATTTTGAGATGGTAGTTAGTATTTAGGTTGGTAATCTCATTAATATTCCAAAAAGCTTATGCTTGAAAGACAGTTAACAATTATAGGACTCACGAGGAGAAAATTGTTGGAAATCAAGTATGAGTGATAAAGTCTCATATTGGAGAAAATATTTAATATAATTCAGGCTATGATTCAGTGGTTCAAACCAATAAAAAATAGATATTTTCTAACTTGCTTATATGGAAGAGAGAGAGATTTTATCTTTCTCTCTATATAGCTGGCAGCTCTTCAATGGAATTATGGAAGGAATAAGTGTGTCAGGACTACTATAAATACTCTCACTTGGCCAACGCAGAAGAAGCAGTCTTGTAAATACCATGATCTCACTCAAGGATAAACAACGAAACTTCAGAACAAAACATATATTATCCAAACAAGTAAATGTTTATTTGGGTTTTATAAGAGTTATGTTGTAGGAAAAGTGATTATGTAATGTTACATAGATTCGTTTTGCGTGCCTTAGTTTTTTTTTTTTTTTTGCTTCAAAAAGTGTGGGCCCCACAAAATGTTGTATGTGTAGGAAATTTTTTGATGTCATGTTATATGATGAATGCAAACCCCTATTTATTTTTAAAGACCAATTCTCCTAAAAGTAACATTCCTCCACATTAAGAGCTCTTTGGGTTTAAAAAATGGACAAGGCACATGATCATTTACGTTGTGCTGAAATTCAACTTATTGATGGCAAGGATGGAACTCTAAGGCTCTAATACCATTTTAACACCAACTCTACTAAAAGCTTAAGAGATTAGCTGAAGGCCAAACAATGGTTCTATATCTATTAAATATAAACTGAATACGTAGATAATACAATACAAAGCACCTTTTAGTAATATTCCAGGCTTTCTCCCAGCTTAAACCCTTTACATTCATCAATATCCTAAGTGTTGGGTGAGTATCATTCATTTGTACAACCACTTTTTCTGGGAGTGTCCCATTTTACTGTCTTCCCTGATCTCTTTTCAAAGCGTGTAATAATATACTGGAGAGAGGCAGAGCTTAATGTATGTTGTTGCTTCGGTCGTAGTCTCTTTCCTTCTACTAATTCATCCCCGGGGTACAAAATGTAGCAAATCTAATTGCAATACAACTTGGAGGTGCCAGAACATTTTGAAACAGAGATCAGTCCAATGAACTTAGTATTCATAAATGTAAAGAAACTTCTCTGATGATTGATAGGTAAGATGGAGGTGCCAGCACAATTTGAAACAGAGAAAATAAGCTTTTCTTCGTATCCATGTACTAAATTTCTCAGTTCAGTAGCGGACTTTAGAACCTTTCAGAATGTGCCTTTAAAAGTTCATAGGAGGATACCGAACTTAGATGCAAGAATATAACAATTACAAGATTCTAAATGTTAAAGAAAAAAAAAGAAAAAAAACTTCCGCAGATCATCTCTGCATTCTTCATGGCAGCATATGTTTTGGCATGATCTCCGGTATTGAAAGCTTGCAAATCAAAATCTGCCGGTGAAACTTTAGCGGACCACAACAGCAGGTTTATAGTGGTTCTAGTTTTGTATTCGGGGATTGGAACATCATGAGCAACAGCCAATATATTTTTCTCCTCCAATCAGCTGTTTACTTCCATTTGGCCCTGAAATAACTTCTCCATAGAATCTAACTGCATAAGAGACATCATTTCTCAGGATTTCCCATCTGCAAAGAAACACTCAAGTCAATGAATCAGAAGAACTTGTAACTTACATAGAAATAGCCTTGCAAGGCTCCCAAAAAGAGTAACAAAACCATTAAAGAACAAAACATGCCTACCCTAATATGAGAAGTGGGCTTCAAGCCACTAACTATGAATAATCAATGTATATAAATAATACCTCAAGCCAGCTTTCAGCAACTTTTTTGTTGTAAGCTGTTTGAATAAACCATACTAGTCCATACCGCATGCAGGGTAATTCAGCGTTGCCAAGGAGTCCAGAAAGCAAGAAGCAAGCCATTTGATATCTTTATTTGTCTGCCAAAACCAACACATAATTCAAATATTCAGTCAAATTTAGAAGAGGCAGGGATGAGGCTAAGACCCTACCCCAACAATATATTCCCACCTTGTATGATGTAAGAAACGTCAAGTTCTCACTACCACAATAAGAGGCACAGAATGTTATAAAAAAGACACTTTTGCAGAAGCTACATGAAAACATTTGCAATTTAAACCTCAGGCTACAAACATAACGACAAACTCTCAATCATTATTAAAATTGAATAAAAATGATGATAAAGCCAATCAAATGGAAAAAGGCATAGATCATTAACCCATAACCTTATCCAACTCCAATGACTATTATCACCCTTTCCCTTCCTTGCACAAACCCTTCCTTCATCTCTTCTCCAAAACGATTCAAATTCAATCCCCAATCCTGCACTCAACTTTTCTCCACATCTTCCTCACCTCTCCCCAAGACAAAAGTCATCGTCATCGGCGGTGGCCTCGCCGGCTTAGCCGCCGCCAACCACCTCAACTCCCACAACATCCCCTTCCTCCTCCTCGAAGCTTCCGACACCGTGGGTGGCCGCCTCCGTACCGACATTGTGGATGGCTTCCTCCTTGACCGCGGCTTCCAAATCTTCATCACTGCCTACCCAGAAGCCCAAAAGCTCCTCAATTACCAATCCTTGAACCTCCATAAGTTCTATTCTGGAGCTCGAATCTTCTACAATGGCCAATTCCACACCGTCGCCGACCCTCTTCGCCATTTCTGGGACTCCGCGAAATCCCTAACCAACCCAATCGGATCCCTCGTTGACAAATTACTAATCGGATCCACCAGAATTCGGGTCCTCACGAAATCCGACGAAGAAATTCTCAGCGCAGAGGAGGTCCCCACCATCGACCTACTGAAGAAGCTAGGGTTTTCCGATTCCATCATCGGAAGTTTCTTCCGGCCGTTTTTCGGCGGGATCTTCTTCGACCCTGAGCTCGAAACGACGTCGAGGCTGTTCGATTTCATCTTCAAGTGCCTCGCCCTCGGCGACAACACTCTTCCGGCGAACGGCATATCGGCGATTCCCGAACAGCTGGCGGCAAGGTTGTCGATGGTTGCAGAACGGTGAGGTTTTGAGTAGCGAACTCGGAGTGATCGTCGCGGTTGAGGAACCGGCAGCGGTTCAGCTTTTGGCAGGAAGGAGCGGTCCGGTTAAAAAACCGGTTCGAAGCACGGTTTGTCTGTATTTCACTGCGAACCGGGATCAGATCCCGGTTGGGGACCCGGTCCTGTTTCTGAATGGGTCGGGTAAGGGGATTGTGAATAACATGTTCTTTGCCACAAATGTGGCTTCATCGTATGGCCCACCCGATAAAGCTTTGGTATCCGTGTCACTGATTGGGTTGTATGAAAGTGAGTCTGATGATGGGCTAGTGGGTAAGGTGGTCCAAGAGCTTTCGAGTTGGTTTGGAGAGAAAATGGTTAAGGAATGGAAGCATTTGAGGACTTATCGGGTCGGGTTTGCACAGCCCAATCAGTGTCCACCCACGGATCTGAATAAAAACCCGAGAATTGAGTCGGGTTTGTATGTGTGTGGGGATTATTTGACCTCAGCCACATTTGATGGCGCTTTGGTCTCTGGGAGAAGAGCAGCAGAATCTCTCTTGAAGGATAGAGCCTTCACTACGGCTTAAGAATCTTGTTCTTTTTTATTAGCATAATTAATATTATTAAATATACATTTCATATTGCATGAAAATGTTTATCTCCTATTACACAGAAAAAAAATATGTTAGGATTTTTTTATAAAAAAAAAGGTTATATTACACTTATGTAATAGGAGATATATTATAAAAAAAGGTTATATTAGGTAGATACAATCATGTAGTGGATCCCATTATTATTTATTAAAAAAAAAAGAAAAACATGAAAATCGATAAGTATGTAGAAAGTTATATTATCTCATGCAATATGAGTAATATAACCCAAAAAAGGGTGTTAGTTTTCACATGTTGCAAATGATAAACAACAATTCCTGTAGATACATAATACATGGGTCCTATCATTTTTTTTTTTCAAAAACAAATAAATGGCACAAATTTCCATCTATGAGTAGGAATTGTAATAAATTTTCCTACAACACAAGATGATGTTTTTCCAAAAAAAAAATTGTGATCCTCACTCCATTTGTCTCCGCATGAAATTATTCTTCTCTTCAACCACTGCATAAGAAAAATAAAGTCCAATTATTAATACCATAAAAAAAAAAAGTCCAATTATTAATTGCAACACATTTTCTTTTTCTTTAGCTATACTTCATGAATTACTGTCACTTTTTTTTACTAGTGGTTAATTCATATATATTATGGCTTTCTCTATCATTTCTAGTTATGAATAAAAAGTCTGATATATTTGGAAAGGAAAAAAAGAGCAAAATAATATATTATGTAGTTGAAGGGAACAACTTCATTGCTAAGGCAAAATATTTTAGTTAAAATAGCGTACCCAAATCAATGAGTATAAACAATGAGAAGGGATATTTTTACTACCAAAATTTTCCACTACCAACTTACTATTTATCCAATCACCATTGAATCAACATTTTCTCCCTCTTCATAATTTTTTTAGCATTTTCTCTCATTGATCCAATGATAATTAGATTGGTAGTAAGTTGATAATGGAAAATTTTGGTAATCAAAATATCCTCCTCATAAACAATTAGATAGAATAAGGAAAATATTATACTCTATTGTAGGAAATTGGTTGTTTATTGGGGGGTGGAGGATTTTTTTTGTGGGGGGGGGGGGGGGGGGGGGAATTTTTTTTGTTAGACTCTCGAGTCCATTCTCAGTTCTCACCCTCTTCTTCTTATTCTGTTTTAATTTTTTCACATTAATTTACCACTACATTCTCATAAGTAATTGTGGTTTAATCATTATTTTATAATTTGATTTTAATATTAAAAATATTTATATTGATAATTGTTTATATATTAACAAATCATCCGATCAATTTAGATGTTAAATTTCATTTACTCAAATAATATGAAATTTATCCTACAAAAAGAAAAGATAATATGAATTTTTTTTGCAATGTATCCAAATTATTATTATTTTTAATTTTCATCAGCATTATCCTGATTTATTATTATCCTTTCATTTCCTTGATTGTTTGTTATGAGGTGAATTATAGTGATCTAAATTTGATACGGATATAATGTAGGCCCAACCAGGGCCCAATAACACATGGAAGACCAAACCCATTAAGAACCTAGAACGAGGCATAAAAGACAGGCACAGACGCAATAACCCTATCGCGGCACACCAGCGCGATGACTATATCGTGGAACACCAAACGTGATGACCCCATCGCATCATACAAAGCGCGATGACCTCATCACGGCACACTTACTCACCTCACAATAGGATACCTTCTACAAACAGTAAACTTAAGGGCCAAGGCAATACTACCGCGCCCTCGCACCAGTAAGCGATGGACAGCTCCAGCTTGCTATAACTTTACTACTTGACACTATGGCGGCAAGCTCCTCAACATTTAAACCATGACAGCCACATTACGTTGGCACCAAGGAACCTTTGCCTTCACATGAAAAAAGGCATCCTCTAAGCACACATCTCAACTACTATATAAACATACGATATACCACCAAGGTACGATCATCTTTTACTTTCACAACATAAACACCTGCCTCTGATCCTGACTTAAGCATCAGAGTGTCTTCGCAGGTACCCCCCATTTGGTGCAACGTGAAGGACGAAGGACAGAGAGCCCATTGCTCCCACTAATAGCAATATCAGGCCCAGGCCAGCAAACCACTGCAGGAGTCTCAACCGTGTGTGATTTGGGCTCGATACGTATTGGGCCATCCCAACCGTATTTGGTCTGATCATTGGCGCCATCTGTGGGAAACCCCTGTTAGTACCCACCCTTTTTCTCTAAGAACATGGTTGACACTCGCAGCAAATCTTAGAATGGCTCCAAAGGAAAGCATAAGGAGACCCCCGCTTCCCGTGAAAAATCAGCTTCATCGGTGGCACTAATTCCCATCCACCTGGATGACCCACCGACACCCCAATACCTGTTGGATCTCATCGCACAACAAAACAAGAAAATTGCCCAGCAAAATCGAGATCTAGCTTGATTGAAAAAAGCTCAAAAGAACAAAGGAAAAAACCAAGAAAAGGGAAAAGAAAAAGAAAAAGATACAGAAAAGGAGAAAGTCCGAGAAAATTCAGATGAAAGCGAACCACCTCATGCACACTCAACTGATCTCCCAGGACCGCCAGGTCACAAAAATAAAAAAAAAAGGTGAAGAAAAAAAGATACTTATGAGAATGAAAATTCTCAAGGGAATTCAAGAACATTTTCTCGAATTGTTCACCCATTTGTCCCCTGCATAATGAACATCTCAATTCCTAGGGATGTTAAGATTATAACAGAAAAATATAACGGCAAGGGAGACCCTCAAGAGCATCTGGAACAATTCCAGACAAACATGATGGCACAAGATGTCGCGGATCCAATAGCATGCCGACTGTTTTCTACAACTCTTAAAGAAACAACCCTTAGGTGGTACTCAGTGTTGCTGCCTAATTTGATACAAAGTTGGGAAGACCTAACCAACCAATTTCTCGTGTGGTTCGCAATGAGCAAAGCACAATACAAATCCACTCACGCGCTAAAAATGGCTCGACAAGAGTCAAATGAAACTTTGTGCGATTATCTAAATAGGTTCTTTGATGAAGCACTTTTGGTCAGAGATTTAGATCCACAAGTCTCACTACACATCATCACTGAAGGACTTGTGGACAGACCTTTTTCTATGTCGCTGGCCAAACAGCGACCTCGCACCATAGAGGAATTGCGTGCACGTTCAGAGAGATTTATCAACCTGGGAGATTATAAGCGATCGCGAGAAACCTTCCACACCAGGACCAGTACAGACAACTTTGAAAGAGATGTCCAGAAAAATTTCCAAACGCAAATTTCGCAAAACGAGAAAGTGGGGAAAGTACGACAACTACACCCACTTGAATACATCTCCCAAGCGAATTTTTAAGGAAGTATTCCAAACAGGGTATGTCCGTGTTAACAGACCTACTCCAATGCCAAAGGGAGTTCAACGCGATGAGTCCAAATTTTGCGAATTCCACAACGACAAAGGTCACACCACCGATGAATGTCTCGCGCTCATAAATACCATTGAAACACTCATAAGAGAAGGAAAGTTCCAGGAATTTATTTCTAGTTGCAGGGAATACAAGACACAGCGAAAGCGCGATAGAAGCCCTGATCACAACTCTAATCCCAATGAGCAAAGGGCACGTACTAGGAGAAATTACAACCATACTCGCAACAATAACCGAAGAGAAGACAAAGAAATTTCTCCTACGTAGAGCTGACATCGGAAACAAGAACATGCGACAGGGCAAATTGGCTGCAAACCGGGAAGGACCTTATCGCATCTACAGCAAAACGGATAAGCAGGCATATGTTATTGAGACACTATCTGGCCTTACTATCCCACGCACATGGAATGCGGACAACCTTAAGACATTTTATAGTTAAGTCTCTCATGACTCACAACACTTTTGTCTTTCCAAACTATTGTTTCAAATAAAACTGGCCAATTTCCTTTTGCTATTAATCAATTTCTGCATTAAGTTTAAGAACACTGCATCACAACGTTTCTGTCAGACAGGATTCTCTCACGAATCCTCCAATTTACAGGAAACCTCTCATGGTTCCTATCAAGTTATAGGATTCTCTCACGAATCCTCCAATTCACAGGAAACCTCTCATGGTTCCTATCAAGTTATAGGATTCTCTCACGAATCCTCTAATTCACAGGAAACCTCTCACGGTTCTTATCAAGTTATAGGATTCTCTCACGAATCCTCCAATTCACAGGAAGCCTCTCATGGTTTCTATCAAGGAAACCACTCATGGTTCCTATCAAGTTACAGGATTCTCTCACGAATCCTCCAATTTACAGGACACCTCTCATGGTTCCTATCAAGTTATAGGATTCTCTCACGAATCCTCCAATTCACAGGACACCTCTCATGGTTCCTATCAAGTTATAGGATTCTCTCACGAATCCTCCAATTCACAGGAAACCTCTCATGGTTCCTATCAAGTTACAAGATTCTCTCACGAATCCTCCAATTCACAGGACACCTCTTATGGTCCCTATCAAGTTATAGGATTCTCTCACGAATCCTCCAATTCACACGAAACCTCTCATGGTTCCTATCAAGTTATAGGATTCTCTCACGAATCCTCCAATTAACAGGATATCTCTCATGGTTCCTATCAAGTTACAGGATTCTCTCACGAATCCTCCAATTTACAGGAAACCTCTCTTGGTTCCTATCAAGTTATAGGATTTTCTCATGAATTCTCCAATCTACAAGAAACCTCTCATGGTTCCAAGTTATAGGATTCTCTCACAAATCCTCCAATTCACAAGAAACCTCTCATGGTTCCTATCAAGTTATAGGATTCTCTCACGAATCCTCCAATTCACAGGAAACCTCTCATGGTTCCTATCAAGTTACAAGATTCTATCACAAATACTCTAATCAGTAGACTCCTCAACAAGGATCTCCTCAGCAAATCGAAACTATACATGTCGCGATCCCCAAAGACATATCGCGATGCTCCATGCACACACGCGATGACATGAACAAACAAAGGTATGCAAAATGTTTTGCAATATCATTTATAAACTGTCTATACATGCAACATGCAGTTATGGTGTTCAAGTGTCGTACGACGTACACACCACAGTCCCAGATACAGGACATACAATCGCACAAGGATTTCTTACATTCACAGGATCCTAACTGAACGGATTCCTCTGTCGCAAAGCACGACATGCTTTGACAAATAATCGCGGAATAACGGTACAAGTATGACTTCAGCTGATTTGGATCAACGAAGTGAGTTTAAACACCTATCACTGTTTGTATTGGATTTTTAAAATGCACGCACAAATGCATTTATATGAATTGAAACAATTAAATTGTAAACGTGAATGAATTATTTTGACCGCTGTTTTTTCTCTAATTTAATTATTTTCATTTTTCTATTTTCTGATTGCAAATTAAAGGTCTGAATGATAAATGTTATACTCAACAATTTTATTTTTATTTTTTACAGAGCATCTTGGAGAACAGTTGTTTGCGACTTATATTGGTTCATGCGCATTTGCTTAATTAAATACTCAGGGAATAAATTTATTTATATTAGAATGTCTTTTGTTATTTTCATTACCTTTTGCTTTGTGTTACATATACTGATATCAATGACTCCAGTGTGCCAAATATTACCTCTATCGCTGAAGGTCTTTCTATCGATTTTAAATTTTCAAATATTTAATCACAAATTATTGTTCATGTTGGGCTCTCTTTTTTGTTTTTTCCATTACGTTTTCCTTTGTACAATAGGTACGTTGTTAGCTACCATTTTTGCACAAACATTTAGATTATTTCATGCACAATAAATTGATGTATTGTTATAATAATTTTGATTTGTACTCACAAATTCATGTTTCTTTTTTTATATTTTTCATTCATAGATTATTTATGATTCATTTCAAAGAGGGGGAAGCATCAAGAGTGCATCACAGAATGAGTTTTATAATTTTTCAAAGTATAGGTTCGGCGTCTTTCAATTTACCTTCATCTCAAGCGCAACATTTAGATATTTTTTGATCGCATATTTCGTGTTTATGTTTATTATGCCTGGACTCTATTACATACATATAATATTAGGTTGCAAATCTCTTCCCTATTCTATATTTTAATTAAGCCTTTTTCGATTGCTACTTTCTATTTTAATTTTGCTTGATTGATGATATGGATACTTGATGTCAATGGTCGTGTTACAAATAGTACACTTAATCATGAAATGTATGTATTGCTATAATAATTAATTATTTTTTACTCTCAAATTCATGTTTCTTTTTCCACACTTTTATTTATAGAATATTATCATTCATTTCTAACAGGAGGAAGCATCAAGAGTGAATCGCGGAATGAGTTTTATCACTTTTGCAAGTATATGTTACACATCTTTCTTCTTCCTTTTTCGGTAAACTGTTACGCATCTTTCTTATGAGCTTGATGTCAAGCACAACATTTGAATTTTTTTATATTACAAATACATTATATTAAGTTGCAAATCATCATCGTGTTAATAATACATGTTTTGTTACCAGCATATGTCAATATGTTTTATAGTGCAGCTCAGCATCGTTTTATAATTAGAGTTTGAAGAAAGGTATATCGTATTTGTTTATTCCTATATCATGCTCTTATATTTTGACAAAAATATATTATTCATAATATTTATTTTAAATTTACGGAAACTTTTACAAGACAAACAAATCAATTTTTTCCCCCGTGCATCGGCACAGGTAATAAACTAGTTTAATACAAAACACAATCAGCTCTTATTAAATACAAATCGCAATCAACTCCTATTACATTAAATTCAAAATTCAAATAACCAAGGTTTTCATGTTAGAGGTAAAAATGGAGCCAGGCCTATATCAACCTAAACCTAATAGATGACGTACTATATCAAAAGAAGAGATATATATTTTGATCAAATATTAAATGGTGAATCATAAAAATATATATGATCAAAATTGTGACAAATATATGGTTATGATTCCCCACATTTAATATTATCACCAATTTATTATTCTACGTCAAGCGGCTGGAGAAATGTAAACCCAGTGTGTGTAACTAAAATCCAACCAGTCGATTAAGAAAATAGCAGTGTCATGTCCCCTATGATGCACGGACACGGGAAAGGGACACGGGACACGACACGACACGACATGCCGACACGTTAATTCTAAAAAATGTCATATTTCGACACGTTGGGACGCGTTTTGATATTAAATAAATTTTTTAATATATATAATATAATTTATATTTAATACATATAAGAGTCCATAATAAGTCATATAACCAATCAAATATTTAAATTTCATAACATAAATATAAGTATAAATAATTTTTCATACTTTGTTAATTTCTAATGTCAAATTTCATAAAAGAAAAAAATTAATTTATAAATTATTTCTTTTATATTTAGTTAACAAAATAAAATTAAGATTAAAAAAAAAACGTTTCCTAGCGTGTCCGAGCGTGTCCCCAAATGTTGACCGCGTGTCCCCAAATATTGACCACGTGTCGGAGAGTTGACCGCGTGTCCCCAAATGTTGACTGCGAGTCCGTGCATATGAGCCTGTCCCGACATGGGTGTGTCTCTCTCCTCACTCACGCCCCATGTTAGGTGTCTCTCTCTTTTCCCTGATCATGCTTCATGTAAGGTGTTTCTCTCTCCCATGTCACGCCTAGGACAAGGCGAGACTGAGTGCAATAGATCTGTATTTAATTTCAAAACAACTGTGTTTTCATGAATAATAATATTTTAATTTTTTTTGCATATATATAGGGAAAATATTTCTACAGCCACTTTAGCTAAACTTGTCTATAGCTACCTTTTTAACTAAGTATGATCGGTCACACATAAAAAATGCATTTTCTCTCTCTCCCACGTCAGCAAGGAAAGAGAAAAAAAGAATAACTTTATTGTTATAACTAAGTATGACTGGTCATACTTAGTTAAAAAAAGGTAGCTGTAGAAAGCTTATATAAAGTGGCTGTAGAAATAATTTTTCTATATATATATATATATATATATCAATTATTACAATTGTAGTATATTTTATCTTTACAAATTCTCCGTAGATATTAAAGTTGACTCATCTAAACCGATGAGAAAAAGATACAATATCACAAAATCATTATGAGATAATGTGATAGATCTGTAAGACTAAATTGTACATAGGGGTGTGTATGGAGCGGTTCATAACCGATTTTAACAAAAACCGAACCGATTTTAAACGGTTTGGTTTTCAAACCGAACCGGTTTTCTTTTTTTAAAACTGGTTCTAAATTTTCTAAACTGGTTTGAAATCGGTTCCAAAACCGGTTTATGGTTAATAACCAGTTTTGTTTTAAAACACGTTTTAATTCAAAATCGGTTTTAAATCAAAAGTGATTTTAAATCAAAATCGGTTATGAACCATAAACCGGTTATCAAGTTCAAAACCGATTTTTTAACAAATTGAAAATCAATTTTTGATGGATTGTGCTATTTTTATAAATAGTCATCTGTTTCTCCCGATTATAGGTAGTTGACCAACAATTTCTTACAAGAATCTTCATTATTTTGGAACTCTTCGGACGAAATGATTCTTATATAAATTGTTTCACGTTGTTTTGAGAGTGATTGGTGGAAGAACACTTGAATTATTTTAAAATTATAAAAAGAATTGCTCCTCGTTCTCTCAAGATTTATGTTACTAAGAGTTTCATTTGAACTGATGGAGGAAGGTATAGGTAGGAGTGTTCAAAATGTCCAAAAGAACTAAACCAATCCATAACCAAATTGCTCCATATTTTAAAAATCGGTTTCATATGAAAATGTATTTTATTTTTATAAACTGGTTATTTACCAAATCAAAAAAATAATTGGTTATCCATAACCAAACTGCTCTATAATTAAAGAACAAATAAGTAAATCCATTGTGAGTTTTCCTTTTAACGGCGGCGCTGTCAAAGACGTTAAGCCAATTGATTAATTTCATTGCCCTTTTCGTTATGATTTCTTAACTTCAACTTTGTCATTTCAAAGCCTTCGCCTTGTCAGGTTATAAGTTTGCCCGGAGGCTTGTATGTGGTTATTTTTATTTTTTTGGGAAAAAAAGTTGTTACGTTGCATAAGAAGTGTTTTTTTAGGATGCGACCTTTCGATCTATGTGTAATTTTTTTTTTAAATAAATGTTTTCTACTCGAGCTGCTTAACTTTTTTTGCTAGTTTATTGTTTGGAAGCTTGATTCAATTGAATAATATAATAAGCATGGGAAAAGATAATACTTATTTGTTATTTAATTGTAGAGCAGTTTGGTTATGGATAACCATGAATAACCAATTATTTTTATGGTTTGATAAATAACCAGTTTATAAAATAAAATGTAGTTTCATATGAAATCGATTTTTAAAAATAACCGGTTTTTAAAATGCAGTTTGATTATGGATCGGTTTGGTTCTTTTGGACATTTTGAACACCCCTAATTGTACACACTTCCAATATTATGGGGAGAGGGAGAGAGGAAACACAAAGGCAAGGTGAGAGAATAAAAAAATGTTCCCTCTCATAAATATATTGAAAATCTAATCTATTTTTTTGGTGTTAAGGAAGGCTCATGCCCCCCACAAGCTACACACCCAAATAGGAGATATCAACGAGATTATCACTGAGTGTCTAAGACACCACCACACTCTGGAGTCTGGAGGAGGTTTTTGAAAAAATGCAGAAACCGATACCAAAGCCACGGGAGGAATTGGCAAGTTTATTTGTCATATCAGAATTTGTGGCATAAATCCAAATACTCTATAAATTTGTTGTTACATTAGAGGTGGTAAACGAGCCAGGGGCCTTTGGCTCGGCTCGTAAAGGCCTGAGCTCATTTAATAAAAGCTCGTGTTTGAACCAGATCTGGACTTGTATAAAAGCTCGTTTAATAAAAAGGTCTCAGGCTCTAATTCAGAAGTTCGGCCTTAGAGCCTCCCAGGCTAGCCTAGTATATAAATATTTATTTATATTTTTTATACTACTTGTAATAACTCTCTCTCTCATCAATTTATTTCACCCCATTTTATTGGTTTAACAGACTTTTTGAATGATTTTGTTCTATATTATGCTATTTGGATATATATTGAATTTATGTATATTTATGGAATTACTAGTGCTATTCTATATTATCCTTCATCCTCTTTCACACAAACAAACACACAAAAACTCATTCGTTCCACCGTGCATTGCTTGCTTGTGTCAATTTATTTTTTATTTTATTTTTTATTTATTTTTGTTGGCACTTTTTTTTATAATGGGCTAAGATAATATAACCTGTTATCTATCTTCTCTCACTTTAATTTTTATTTATTTATTGTAGACTTTGTAAATTATTGTTGCAAATTGGAAGCTAAGGTTTCTATTTGGAAATTGATTTTTTGTGGAATTCTCTTCTTTTATTTTTATTCTTTAACATACAAACAGGCTAAGACAGGCTTCACACAGACTTTTATTTTTTGTAAATAAACCAGGCCATAGACCAATATTATATTCGTGACAGGTAACAGGCTAAGGCCAATCGGACACGTTTAAATACAGACTTGGCCCGTTAAAATCAAATCTCGGCTCGCCTCGACCCGTTAACACCCCTAGTTACATTCTTGTTAATCTAAAAAAAATTGTACACTATTATTACTTATTAATAGAACCCATAAAAGTAACACAAAAATTTCATATAATATTACGTGCCAATACGCAAACACGAAATTGACACGCATAAATTCTTTTGAAGGTTATTCATGTAATACCCTATTATGTCAATAGGATATTAGTGAAAGTGAAATTTAATATACTAATTATTTATATCTTATTGTATTGTTTCAACCCACGTAATAACTTCTAATTATAAACAAATGAATTCAAAACTTATTTTTATAATAAGTTCCAAACTTGACAATTGATTTCTATATCAAATTAATTCAAATCAAATCCAATCAAACATAATATTTATGATTCCGTACACAAACTAATATTTTGAGGGCTATTTAGTTGGTTTCGTGAAGTTCTTGAACCATTCGACAGATTGATTGGGATATCTCTTCAGGTTGTCTTTGTAATCAACAAAATACAAACCAAATCTAGAAGAGTATCCAGCTGCCCACTCCCAGTTATCCAGTAGTGACCATACAAAATATCCTTTCACATTGCAACCATCTCTGCAATCAGCCAAATCAGTACTTCATTAGTTTATTAACTTGAAAAAATGGTTATGGAACGCTCCTTGCACTCTAATATACTAACAAATTATAAATGTGGTTAGTCACAGCCACTCATTGACCGTTCAAATCGCCATAGCCACTAATGTCATAGTCACTAATGTCATCACTAATGTTGACCGTTCAAATCGCCATAGCCACTAATGTCATCACCACCACACCACCACCGTCACCAACCACCACCACTACCACCATCATAGTAGCCACCACCATCACCACCACCGTTACTAACCACCACCACCATCATCGTAAGCACTACAGTCAAATATAATGTGATTAACTATACAGTGAGTTGGTAGTGAAATTTCATTAAACATTAAAAAAAGAATTTAGATATTATAATTTATAAATTAATCTGGTGGCAACATATGTGAGAAACATGATTATTAAAATGAATATCTTCACACTTGAGTAAGGTCGTCGAGTAGACCTCATGTGAAATTTCAATCAGTAAATAGAATGGCAATGGCAAAATCAATCAACTAATATATTTATATTTTAATATCCAAAATTGCCACACACAAAAAATAAATTAATGCTATTACAGAAAAAATAAATAAATAAATTAATGAATAGCAAAGAAATCATGGCACAAAAATCACTACTTGAGTAGACTCCAAAACACACGAAAAATCATCAAGGTGGCCGTTTGCAATAAGGAGAAGATATGGGAAAAACAGGTATTACAACCACAACATTATAATAAAGATATATACGTTACAAAAATGCAATTAAATATCAATTTGATTGTAGCAATAACGGTTGGAGATTCATGCAAGACCAAATTTAAGGCACAGATTGGATGCTTCAGTTTTGGTGTGCCATATCATATCACCTATCTGGTACTCCCCAATGCCTAGAGTCTAAAGATCTCCAAAACAACCACAAATCTTGACCATTCAAATCGCCATAGCCACTAATGTCATCACCACCACCACCGTCACCAACCACCACCACTATGATGTGCATCTGGCAAGTTATGTTTTCCAAGCCAAAAATAATAGGAATTTAATTATAAAAGAGCACGTTTTGTTTATTAATTGCTTTTATTATTTAGTTTTTTTATTTCTCATTTTTTATATGATTTTTATAGGTTAAAGTGTGATAGAGATTCGAAGATTTGAAAAACAAGGAAGGGAAGACCGCGCGAGAGACCAAACAAAGTGCCAGAGTGTCGCGCCACTATTGAATTGAAATTTGAATTCAGAATTTTAATTCAAAATTCGAATTCAAATCTGTTTTAATTTAATTCTTCGGTTACGTAATAAGTTTTAATTTAATTCTTCCGTTACGTAATAATTTATAATTTAATCCTTCCGTTATACGTTTCACCAGAGGGGCATTTTCGGGAAAGAAGTATCGGGTTGTGCGAGTATTTTTGGAAGAGGGAAAAATAGTCTTATAAATAGAAATCTTCTCAAAACCCGAAGGTGGAACTCAGAAATTGGGAGGCAGATCTGGACACTTTGAGAGGAACAACACACAGATCAACATTTAAAGCTCATCATGTCAAATTCCAAATTATCCTTAATCAACGCCGCACCATTCAAATTCCAAATTATCCTAATCCCTGTGGAGACAGACTTTTCTTATCACCATCATAGTAGCCACCACCATCACCACCACCGTTACTAACCACCACCACCATCATCGTAAGCACTACCGTCAAATATACTGTGATTAACTATACAGTGAGTTGGTAGTGAATTTTCATTAAACATTAAAAAAAGAATTTAGATATTATAATTTATAAATTAATCTGGTGGCAACATATGTGAGAAACATGATTATTAAAATGAATATCTTCACACTTGAGTAAGGTCGTCGAGTAGACCTCATGTGGAATTTCAATCAGTAAAGAGAATGGCAATGGCAAAATCAATCAACTAATATATTTATATTTTAATATCCAAAATTGCGACACACAAAAAATAAATTAATTCTATTACAAAAAAATAAAAACAAAATAAATTAATGAACAACAAAGAAATCATGGCACAAAAATCACTACTTGAGTAGACTCCAAAACACACGAAAAATCATCAAGGTGACCATTTGCAATAAGGAGAAGATATGGGAAAAAAAGGGTATTACACCCACTACATTATAATAAAGATATATACGTTACAAAAATGCAATTAAATATCAATTTGATTGTAGTAATAATGGTTGGAGATTCATGCAAGACCAAATTTAAGGCACAGATTGGATGCTTCAGTTTTGGTGTGCCATATCATATCACATTATATATCTGGTACTCCCCAACATGCCTAGAGTCTAGATATCTCCAAAGCCACAAATCTTGACCGTTCAAATCGACTGCAAATGGTTTTCACTCAGGTACACTTGCCAATGGCGTATAACTCCCTTTATATTTCCTTAGTTAATGTATTTTGTTTCATGCATGGGATTCTCCTCCAACTAGTAGCAATTAGCAATTAGCAACTCCGTTTCTTCAAAATTTGAATTAAAAAAAAATAAAAAATTAAATACCCAATAAATTCTGAGCATTCTTTTGTGAAACGGAAATTAAGGGGTCTCTTCCCTTTTTGTGGGTTGGATCTTGTACTTATACAACTGTCACATCTGACCATATATATTGATTCTCTTCTGATCATCACCTGATTAAAAAGCTAGAAACTTTGGTGATCTGAATTTTGTCCCTTTAGCTTTCTTTTTTCCTCGCCTCTCTACCTTTCACCCTTTGGGTGGTGGCATGATCATAGAATGTTTATTGTCCTTGCAGATTTGAGGTGTGCGATATAGTTTTTTGCTGGGTTTTTATATCAGGATCAGATTCACATAACATCACATTATTCCATGGAGGAGAGTAAGTTTGTGTGCAAGTATTGTAGCAAGAGGTTTCCTTCCGGGAAGTCTCTGGGTGGTCACATCAGGACTCATATGAGTGAAGAAAGAAGAAATAATGTTGATTGTCATATGCTCAAGTTGGATGGTGGAAGGAAGAGGAATAAGAAAGATACATGGTCTGAAGATGTTGGTGGGAACTCCATTTATGGCCTCAGAGAGAACCCTAAGAAAACAATAAGGTTCATGCATGAAGAGAAGTTCTGCAAAGAATGTGGGAAAGGTTTCCCATCATTGAAAGCTCTCTGTGGTCACATGGCTTGTCATTCCGAGAAAGAAAAGGGAAACAACAAGTCTGAAGAGAGTGAGAAGCAGAAACTGGTTATGGATAGTCAATGTGATACCGAGACTAGGAAATCCAAGAGAACCAGGTCCAAGACCCTTAACCTTGCCAATCACCCTTCTTCTTCTTCTTCTGTTGTCCCTTGGCCAATGGTTCTGGTTCTTCACCTGTGTCAGAGGTTGAACAGGAGCAAGAGGAGGTGGCTAGGTGTTTGATGATGTTGTCCAAAGATTCTAGCCACAGGGGTCGTTTTGCTACTGTTACTGAGTCTTCTGATAACAACTTAGTTGGCGTTCCTAGCAAGTCGACATCAAATGGTTTTACCAATGATGAAATCTATGAGAATGGTAGGAAAAGTCGGAAGTATGATTGTTTGGCAGGTGAAAGGGACAAAAGCTCTCATGATTCAACCGATGAGAGTGATGAAAACAGTTCAGATACTGATTCTTTTTCTGCTCCCAACTCTCTTAAGAATCAGGCTCTCAATGGAAAGAAATCCAGCAATAAGGCCAAGAAGAAGTTGAAGTCAGAGAAAACCATGGTGATCGAACAAGGTGCTCCTGCTGTTCCTTGTCTGGTTGATCTCAATCTACCTGCTGTTCCTTGTCAGATTGATCTCAATCTACCTGCTGTTCCTTGTCTGATTGATCTCAATCTACCTGCTCCAGTTGATGAATAAGAAGATGGGCATCCTGGGTTTTGCATCTGCTGTTGAGTTACCTGAATGATTGTTTCGAATTCTCAGAATGTTTTGTCATTACTCCAAATGATGAAAGAAATTGCAATGTATAGGGTATATGATTTTTGTTCTTAGTGCTTTATATCTTTATTTGGTAGGAGATAGCTGTTTCCTTTCATTTTATTGGAACATGACAATTTTGTAGCCTCTCAATTGAAATTTTTGTTTCTTCCTATATTCAAGAATATTCTCAGAATTCCATTCTTTTGCTGCAAATGATAATTAGTTCACCCTTCACTGATTCAATTAATATTAAGAATGTTTTTCTTGGAGATTTCCAAATTTTCATCCTCCGGTGGAAATATAGAAAACATGTTTTATAACTCATGACCAATGCATCTTCTCAGTGATGACCAATAATCTAAATAATACTACTTCATTTTAAACACAGCTTTAAGATCTTAGTTACTCTTTGCAATGTGTGACTAGAGTCTTTTGGGACACGTGATTATGGAAAAAGGATTCTAGTTTCTATGGATACTAACTTTTTGTCGCTTTGTTACTTAAATTACCCTAAACTAGACGAGTCCCTGGTGGCTAAAGTGGCAATCTGAAGAAAGATAGTGGCTTTCTTTTGAAGCTACAAATAAACCTTTCTTCATTTTTATTTATTTAAAAAAAAAAAATTTGGGTCTTCACCTAATATGTCTTTGTGACTAAGTGTAGCCCCTCAAACATAGAATTCAGCACAATGGTCAATCCATTATTCCCGTGATATGTGCAGATTCTAAGAGAAGACTACTCAGTCCCATACCATTTATGTTTTGATCTAATCTCATACTTTAGAATTGAAAAACACCAAGTGGTTTTTGTGCCATGATTTCTTTGCTATTCATTAATTTATTTTGATTTTATTTTTTTGTAATAGCATTAATTTTATTTTATTTTTTGTGTGGCAATTTTGGATATTAAAATATAAATATATTAGTTGATTGATTTTGCCATTGCCATTCTCTTTACTGATTGAAATTCCACATGAGGTCTACTCGACGACCTTACTCAAGTGTGAAGATATTCATTTTAATAATCATGTTTCTCACATATGTTGCCACCAGATTAATTTATAAATTATAATATCTAAATTCTTTTTTTAATGTTTAATGAAAATTCACTACCAACTCACTGTATAGTTAATCACAGTATATTTGACGGTAGTGCTTACGATGATGGTGGTGGTGGTTAGTAACGGTGGTGGTGATGGTGGTGGCTACTATGATGGTGATAAGAAAAGTTCGTCTCCACAGGGATTAGGATAATTTGGAATTTGAATGGTGCGGTTGATCAAGGATAATTTGGAATTTGACATGATGAGCTTTAAATTCTGATTCGTGTGTGCGAGTATTTTTGGAAGAGGGAAAAATAATCTTATAAATAGAAATCTTCTCAAAAGCCGAAGGTGGAACTCAGAAATTGGGAGGCAGATCTGGACACTTTGAGAGGAACAGCACACCGATCAACATTTAAAGCTCATCATGTCAAATTCCAAATTATCCTTAATCAACGCCGCACCATTCAAATTCCAAATTATCCTAATCCCTGTGGAGACGAACTTTTCTTATCACCATCACCACCACCATCATCGTAAGCACTACCGTCAAATACACTGTGATTAACTATATAGTGAGTTGGTAGTGAATTTTCATTAAACATTAAAAAAAGAATTTAGATATTATAATTTATAAATTAATCTGGTGGCAACATATGTGAGAAACATGATTATTAAAATGAATATCTTCACACATGAGTAAGGTCGTCGAGTAGACCGCATGTGGAATTTCAATCAGTAAAGAGAATGGCAATGGCAAAATCAATCAACTAATATATTTATATTTTAATATCCAAAATTGCCACACACAAAAAATAAATTAATGCTATTACAGAAAAAATAAATAAATAAATAAATAAATGAATAGCAAAGAAATCATGGCACAAAAATCACTACTTGAGTAGACTCCAAAACACACGAAAAATCATCAAGGTGGCCGTTTCCAATAAGGAGAAGATATGGGAAAAACAGGGTATTACAGCCACAACATTATAATAAAGATATATACGTTACAAAAATGCAATTAAAAATCAATTTGATTGTAGCAATAACGGTTGGAGATTCATGCAAGAACAAATTTAAGGCACAGATTGGATGCTTCAGTTTTGGTGTGCCATAACATATCACATATCTGGTACTCCCCAATGCCTAGAGTCTAGAGATCTCCAAAATAACCACAAATCTTGACCGTTCAAATCGCCATAGCCACTAATGTCATCACCACCGCCACCGTCACCAACCACCACCACTATGATGTGCATCTGGCAAGTTATGTTTTCCAAGCTAAAAACAATAGGAATTTAATTATAAAAGAGCATGTTTTGTTTATTAATTGCTTTTATTATTTAGTTTTTTTATTTTTTTATTTCTCATTTTTTATATGATTTTTATAGGTTAAAGTGCGATAGAGATTAGAAGATTTGAAAAACAAGGAAGGGAAGACCGCGCGAGAGACCAAACAAAGTGCCAGGGTGTCGCGCCACTATTGAATTCAAATTTGAATTCAAAATTTTAATTCAAAATTTGAATTCAAAATTAGAATTCAGAATTCGAATTCAAATCTGTTTTAATTTAATTCTTCGGTTACGTAATAAGTTTTAATTTAATTCTTATGTTACGTAATAATTTATAATTTAATTCTTCCGTTAAACGTTTCACTAGAGGGGCATTTTTGGGAAAGAAGTACCGGGCTGTGCGAGTATTTTTGGAAGAGGGAAAAATAGTCTTATAAATAGAACTCTTCACAAAACCCGAAGGTGGAACTCAGAAATTGGGAGGTAGATCTGGACACTTTGAGGGGAACAGCACACGGATCAGCATTTACAGCTCATCATGTCAAATTCCAAATTATCCTTGATCAACCGCACCATTCAAATTCCAAATTATCCTTGATCAACCGCACCACTCAAGTACACGTGTCGCTTATAACTCCCTTTATATTTCCTTAGTTAATGTATTTTGTTTCATGCGTGGGATTCTCCTCCAACTAGTAGCAAGAGTCATGGTTAGCTCCCTCTCATTACTCATTGTTCTTCATGCCACTGCTAGTAGCAATTAGCAATTAACCCCATTTCTTCAAAATTTGAATTTACCCAATAAATTCTGAGCATTCTTTTGTGAAACGGAAATTAAGGGGTCTCTTCCCTTTTTGTGGGTTGGATCTTGTACTTATACAACTGTCACATCTGACCATATATATTGATTCTCTTCTGATCATCACCTGATTAAAAAGCTAGAAACTTTGGTGATCTGAATTTTGTCCCTTTAGCTTTCTTTTTTCCTCTCCAGTCTCTCTACCTTTCACGCTTTGGGTGGTGGCATGATCATGAAATGTTTATTGTCCTTGCAGATTTGAGGTGCGTGATATAGTTTTTTGCTGGGTTTTCATATCAGGATCAGATTCACATCACATCACATTAATCCATGGAGGAGAGGAAGTTTGTGTGCAAGTATTGTAGCAAGAGGTTTCCTTCTGGGAAGTCTCTGGGTGGTCACATCAGGACTCATATGAGTGAAGAAAGAAGTAATAATGTTGATTGTCATATGCTCAAGTTGGATGGTGGAAGGAAGAGGAATTAGAAAGATTTATGGTCTGAAGATGTTGGTGGGAACTCCATTTATGGCCTCAGAGAGAACTCTAAGAAAACGATAAGGTTCGTGCATCATACAAAATTGGAACATGAAGAGAAGTTCTGCAAAGAATGTGGGAAAGGTTTCCCATCATTGAGAGCTCTCTGTGGTCACATGGCTTGTCATTCCTAGAAAGAAAACGGAGACAACAAGTTTGAAGAGAGTGAGAAGCAGAAACTGGTTATGGATAGTCAATGTGATACCGAGACTTGTGCTCCAACACATCCTAGGAAATCCAAGAGAACCAGGTGCAAGACCCTTACCCTTGCCACCTCCTCTTGCTCCTCTTCAACCTCTGACACAGGTGAAGAACCAGAACCATTGGCCAAAGGGACATCAGAAGAAGAAGAAGAAGGGTGATTGGCAAGGGTAAGGGTCTTGGACCTGGTTCTCTTGGATTTCCTAGGATGTGTTGGAGCACAAGTCTCGGTATCACATTGACTATCCATAACCAGTTTCTGCTTCTCACTCTCTTCAAACTTGTTGTTTCCCTTTTCTTTCTCGGAATGACAAGCCATGTGACCACAGAGAGCTTTCAATGATGGGAAACCTTTCCCACATTCTTTGCAGAACTTTTCTTCATGTTCCAATTTTGTACGATGCACGAACCTTATCGTTTTCTTAGGGTTCTCTCTGAGGCCATAAATGGAGTTCCCACCAACATCTTCAGACCATAAATCTTTCTTATTCCTCTTCCTTCCACCATCCAACTTGAGCATCTGACAATCAACATTATTACTTCTTTCTTCACTCATATGAGTCCTGATGTGACCACCCAGAGACTTCCCAGAAGGAAACCTCTTGCTACAATACTTGCACACAAACTTCCTTTCCTCCATGGATTAATGTGATGTGATGTGAATCTGATACTGATATAAAAACCCAGCAAAAAACTATATCACGCACCTCAAATCTGCAAGGACAATAAACATTCCATGATCATGCCACCACCCAAAGGGTGAAAGGTAGAGAGGCGAGGAAAAAAGAAAGCTAAAGGGACAAAATTCAGATCACCAAAGTTTCTAGTGGTGGTGACGGTGGTGGTGATGGTGGTGGCTACTATGATGGTGGTGGTGGTTGGTGATGACATTAGTGGCTATGGCGATTTGAACGGTCAAGATTTGTGGTTGTTTTGGATATCTCTAGACTCTAGGCATTGGGGAGTACCAGATAGGTAATATGATATGGCACACCAAAACTAAAGCATCCAGTCTGTGCCTTAAATTTGGTCTTGCATGAATCTCCAACCGTTATTGCTACAATCAAATTGATATTTAATTCCATTTTTGTAACGTATATATCTTTATTATTATTATAATGTTGTGGCTGTAATACCCTGTTTTTCCCATATATTCTCTTATTGCAAATGGCCACCTTGATGATTTTTCGTGTGTTTTGGAGTCTACTCAAGTAGTGATTTTTGTGCCATGATTTCTTTGCTATTCATTAATTTATTTTTTGTGTGTGGCAATCTTGGATATTAAAATATTAGTTGATTGATTTTGCCATTGCCATTCTCTTTTCTGATTGAATTTCCACATGAGGTCTATTCGACGACCTTACTCAAGTGTGAAGGTATTTATTTTAAGGGAAATGATTGTCTCATTTTACATGAGATAGCTATCTCATGTTTCTCTCACATAAAAAGCTGTGCCATCACTTTTTCCTTTTCTCTTTTTTTTAATAGATGGTGGGTCCCACCACATCATGTGTCTATGGTAGGTGATACTTATCTCCAACAACATAAGAAAAATAAAATCCTTATTTTAATAATCATGTTTCTCACCTATATTGCCACCAGATTAATTTATAAATTATAATATCTAAATTCTTTTTTTAATGTTTAATGAAAATTGAAAAGCCACTAAAATTGGGGTGTGTATGACAATCATTCTGTTTCTGACAATATTTCTGAAAAGAAACAATATTTCAGTGCCTTGGAACAGATTTTGAGAAGGAAAAAAATATGTTTGATTTATATTTTTATTCCAAGAATGAAAATTGTGTTTGATTACACAATAAATAATATAATAAAAAAGAGAATATTCTTACTACCAAAAAAATTCGCTACCAACTCACTATCTATCTAATTATTATTGGATCAGTATTTACTCTCTCTTCAAAAAAAATTCAGCATTCTCTCTGATCCAATGGTGATTAACTATGCAGTGAGTTGTAGTAAAATTTTTTTGTAGTAAAATTATCCCCCGCAATAAAAAATAATTCCTATTAAGCATAATTTTTTTTGAATCATCACTTTCTTTTTCATATTATGTGGCGGCGCGGTGGTGGTAATGGTGGTGAAAGTGGTAGTGGTGGTGGCGGTGGCCTGGGGGTGGCGGTGGCATGGTGGTGGCGGTGACGGCAAGCCAATGATATTGTGCCACATTAGCATTTTTTTTTTGAAGAAAGAGAATAAAAAAACTATTTTTGTACCTTACACTAAGTTTTTTTTTTTTTTTTTTGATAAACCTTACACTAAATCTTAATAGTCACACTTAGAGCCCATTTATTTCGCTTTCAGAAAAAGTATTTTTTATCACTTCCATATTTTAAAATTATTTTTTATAAAAGTTAAAGTTATTTATATTTTTATAAAAATATTTAATTTTTGAAAAAAAAATATTTAGTTTTTAACTTTTATATTTTTTAGAAATTAAAATTTTTAACTTCTACGAAAAGTAAATTTTTGATTTTTTTGTAACTTATGCTTTTTTAAAATAAAATCCAAACAAATTTAAAGTGAAAATTGTTTTTTTTCTTAAAAAAAAAAATAACTTTTGGAGAGAGAAAAAAATTTATCCAAAGAAAACCTTTAGTATAAAATATGCTGTCGCCAAATTCTCATTACCATCGTTATACTCAAAATACTCTTTATAATTTGTGTGGTTTAAAAAGATTATTTGGAGGACACTTGGAACCTACAGCGCATAGCCACCCTTATATAAAGTCAACCCACTATTGTAGAGATATGCTTTGCTTGCCTCAATGTGCGATTCTGCTTCTTTTCTTCACATTCCTACTCTTCCATCTACTATCACCACACCACTAAGGCTTCATTTTAACAAACAATATATTTTTACAGAGCGTATTTAACTGCTAAATTTGACTTTATTTTTACGAGGAGGGATATTGTTACGATCAAAATTTTCTACTACCAATTTATTACCTATCTAATAAGTATTGGATCAATATTTTCTCTTTTTTCAATTTTTTTAACATTCTCTCTCTTTGATTCAATGGTAATTAGATAGGTAGTAAGTTAGTAGTAGAAAATTTTAGTAATAAAAATATCCTCCCTATATTTTTATGAGGTAGGATATTTATACTACCAAATTTTTCTACTACCATTCAACTACCACTCTAATCACCTTTGGATGAATTTTTTTTTCTCTCTCTTCATTCAACTTTTCCTCTAATTCAATGGTAATTAGAATGGTAGTGAAGTGGTAGTAGAAAAATTTAGTACTATGAATATCATACCTCTATTTTTATAACTGAAACTAGAAGAAGAATATTTGACAAGGACTGAAAAATATCCTGTAAGTTTTAGATCGACATAGGTGAAATATGAGACAAAAGCGCTTTATAATAAGGTCATTATATCCACTGCACTGTTATAACTTATAAATGACTCATTCTTTTTTTTTTGGTAAATAATAAATGACTCATTCAATGGGAACTTTTTATCCTTATTCACGCAGCACTCTCATATCCTATGGTACACAACGCGGACCCTCTGTTAAGAAGATAAGTGGTGATCCAAAACACACTTCTCTACACGAGATTATTTATTATGGTCAGGGCATCATTTTTTTGTGGTTCCTTAATGTAAATCGAAGGATAAAAGTGAAAAAAAATAACAGGGAATAGAAAAGAAAAAAATTAATATTATGAGATGGAACACCAGATTATTGAGTGATTCTGGACCATAATAAATATTTTCCCTATGCACAACATTCACCATCAACCGAGGAGAAAGTACCACCAAAAATTTAGTTAGCAGTTTCCTTTGAAAAATGTGAAACATAGATGAAAATATAAAATAAAAGAAATAAGTAAAATGATTTTTTTTTTTGTGAAAATACAAAAGGAGATAATTGAATTTTGATGGTTCTGATCCACCAAATTTTGATGGCAAGGAGTTGGTTTTTGAAAAAATAAAAAAATTGGTATATGGACAAAATTAACAATCAACATCATGTATAAGAATTGAAACATTAATTTAATATACTTAGTCAAACACATATGACACTCATAATCCCATTAGTCGTGTAGGACAAATAGATCATAGTATTATCAAAGTCGTCGATAATAAATTGAGAACTTTTTTTTTCTTGTAAGAATCAAATTGGATATATTTTTCATATAAGAACCAAATTAAAAATGACTGTCATATATAACAACTAAAATCTTAATTTAAATGAAATCAACCAAAAAAAAGTTAACATTGAGCAAAGAATTAGACGTGAGAAATTGGAAAAGGGAGTGATTTAAAAGGATAGACTTGTGAATTTCGTGATATATGATAAATTGGAATCAATTTCATAACCAATTAGATATCGTCAAAACATTTGTTAGGTCTCCAATTTCAACCTTGGACAAGGACCCTTGGTCTTACCGTTCTTATTTCAAGCTTATGTTGGAATTTGTGCTCAAAACAACATATAAAATTTAATATTTTTTTGTATGATTTCATTTCAAGTATAACACTAAGAATATAAAACATTATTTTTTGGAAATTTAGTAGCAGGATTATTTGGAAAAGATTAAAATGAGACTACCATTTCAATCAAAGATGAGTCCACATTCAAGGAATTTTGGTGACTATAGTAACTGATAGAAATAGTCCTATTCTAGCCTTCTAGGATAGCTTATTATGTGTCAATTTCAATACGATAATTACATACTATTTGGTTGAAAGGGATAAAGAGTAATGATATTAAATTCGGACACGTAATCATGTGGTCGGGGTACGAGGTCACTGAAATACTAATTCAATTGCATAAATGAGATATATATATATATATATATATATATATATATATATATATATATATATATAAATTTATATTTTATACTCAATTATATAATAAATATTTTAAATGGTGTAAGTGAACCAAGAATCAAATGTAGTTTAGTGGTAAAGATTATAATTTATATCTTCATAACAAGTTCCCAATAAATCTCAACCGTTAAATGCACGGAATTCAACGGTTATGAGTTGGTGTAAGATTTATTATTCTTACACCGGTGTAAGTTGATCTTATCCCATATATATATATATATATATATATATATATATATATATATATATATATATATATATATATATATATATAGGGTTTTATTAGAGTTATGTTGTAGGAAAAATGATTGTGTTATGTTATAGAGATTCGTTTTGCGTGTTGGAGTTTTTTGTTTTTTTTTGCTGCGGGTCCCACAAAATGTTGTATGTGTAGGAAATTTTTTGTGGTCATGTTAAATGATAGATGATAAACTCATATATATATATATATAGGGAAAACATTTCTGCAGCCACTTTAGATATGGTTGTCTACAGCTACCGCTTTTTCACTAAGTACGACCGGTTTTACATTAAAAGTACATTTTCTCTCTCTGCCACGTCAGCCGACAGTGTCTGAGGAGAGAGAAAAAAAAAAGTAACTTTATTGTTATAACTAAGTACGACCGGTCGTACTCAATGAAAACCTTATCTAAAGACGACAGATCGTACTCAGTGAAAAAACAGTAGCTGTAGTCTGTAGATAACCTTAGCTAAAGTGGCTGTAGAAATATTTTTCCATATATATATATATATGGGGAGAGATCTTTTGACTCTAGAGTAAGACTTACAAGTCTTACTCCCCATCTCAACCGTTGATTTCCGTCCATCTAACGGTTATTATTTATTTGAAATTAATAATTAATTAATTGGTATAGATAACCGTTAGATGGATGGAAATCAACGGTTGAGATTGCGAGTAAGACTTGTAAGTCTTACTCTAAAGTCAAAAGATCTCTCCTCTCCTCTATATATATATATATATATATTGTAAATATTCCATTCCAAAAGAGAAAATTCGAAACAATTGGGATTTTTTGGAATGAACCCAAATCCGGTATATTTTCTTTACTTTATAGGAGTACGTCTAAAATTATACTCGTTTTTTCAAATTTTTCCTAGAAAGGATATATGTAGAAATTTGGAGCGTGAAGTGTAATTAGATCTATTTTTTTCTTTTTTTGGAAGATCCAAAGTCAAAAAATAGTGGTCTTTGCTAGCAAGAACATAATGTAGGCATATCTCCCTCACTTGTAGTGATTTATCATTATATATATATATATATATATATATATATATATATATATATATATATATATATATATATATATAGTGGATATTAACCAACAAACAAACTCAACCCAGTGTGGTAAGTTGTTGTTGGACATTCTAAGTTCAAATCCCAACAGCTGCAATATTCAATAATTTTTTCAAAACTGGTCAATTGCAAGAATCAGACCTCTTGATGGCCAATTTGTGTATACATTATAATTGGCTAACTCTATATATGTCAGGGTAAATCCATACACAAGGTCCAGTATTTTTAAAAAAATAAATGAATATTTGTAAAATATGCGAGTCAAATGAAACCATCGATTTATACAATTAATCTTAGCAAAACCAAACCACCATAGTTTTCCTCAAAAATTATCATTTTTTGCCCCTTCTTTTTTTGATTATTTGTCTATTATTATGAATGTTAAATCGTTTCATGGTTTAGCAGGGTGTGTTTCTATTGTGCTGCGGTAAACTCACCCAAATTCTTATTGGGTTAAGTTAAAAAAAAAAAAAAAAAATTCTTATTGGGTTCAACCAAAATAACGGTCATTGCACCTGGGAAGTTGGAATATTGATTCTTGGTTTGGGTTCAACATGGCTGAAAATCAGACTACAATGAGAAGGGAAAAAACAAAACAATACTTTAATTTTGATGAGCCATTTACGAGAAATATGGGCAATTAAACGGTCACGTCAGTTGCTAATATACCACACGATCAAATAACAATCTAGAAATTTGAGTTGATTTCATTTAAATAACAATCTACAAATTCAATCATAATAATATATACAAATTTAGAATTATTTCAATAAATAAATAAATAAAATTTGGATTTTATAATCATATATGCATAACTCTTATACTAAATGAAAAAGATAATTTTCAATTCATTAGTCAAATCCAAGAACAGGAACGAGAAAATACTAATGTATGGAGGATTAGTATAGTTTTTTTTTTTTTGGTGAAAGTATTAGTATAGTTTTACATATGTGTAGTATAGCTTTAGATATGTGGAGAGCTATTGCTTAGTAATTTTAAATGTTTGTTAAAAATTCATATAATTTTTTAAAATTTTATAAATTCATATTGTCCTTTCAAATCTTATAAATTCTATTAAAATACTTTAAAACCCAATCTTATGAAATATTAATCGTAAAAAATGTCTTTTAAAAAATTCTTTAAAATTCTTCCAATTCTAAATAACCTTTTAAAATCTATAAGATTTTTATCTAAAAAAATCTTTCTAATACACCCTCCCTAAAGATAATAATAAAAACGTTACACTTCATTATAATCATAGCATGCGATGGAAACTTGTACGTGTAAAATACGGTGATGTTATGTTTTCTTCTTTAAGACCACCCACATAAAGAGTAAAGTATCTTTCTACTTCCCTTCTTTTCTTTTCTTTTTTATAACATTCTACTTCCGCTTTTGATCAGTTAGATGTCATACAAAACAATCAAATAACCACGCGAAGAACCATTCGTGGGAATTAAGTGTGAGTGATAAAAGTCTCACATTAAAACATGATAAATGTAAGTGGAATAATTCATAAAAATAAATGTCTTAAAGTTTTGGGTTGAAATATGGTGTCACACCCCTTGTTATAAGTTTGTTGCTTAAGCTCATTAATATGTGGATGATATTCTTCCCGATTTGAGCTTCCCCTTACCGCTGTGCAACTTTGATAATAGAGCTAATGATTGATTGGTCTTGATTATTGAGCATTTTGAGATGGTAGTTAGTATTTAGGTTGGTAATCTCATTAATATTCCAAAAAGCTTATGCTTGAAAGACAGTTAACAATTATAGGACTCACGAGGAGAAAATTGTTGGAAATCAAGTATGAGTGATAAAGTCTCATATTGGAGAAAATATTTAATATAATTCAGGCTATGATTCAGTGGTTCAAACCAATAAAAAATAGATATTTTCTAACTTGCTTATATGGAAGAGAGAGAGATTTTATCTTTCTCTCTATATAGCTGGCAGCTCTTCAATGGAATTATGGAAGGAATAAGTGTGTCAGGACTACTATAAATACTCTCACTTGGCCAACGCAGAAGAAGCAGTCTTGTAAATACCATGATCTCACTCAAGGATAAACAACGAAACTTCAGAACAAAACATATATTATCCAAACAAGTAAATGTTTATTTGGGTTTTATAAGAGTTATGTTGTAGGAAAAGTGATTATGTAATGTTACATAGATTCGTTTTGCGTGCCTTAGTTTTTTTTTTTTTTGCTTCAAAAAGTGTGGGCCCCACAAAATGTTGTATGTGTAGGAAATTTTTTGATGTCATGTTATATGATGAATGCAAACCCCTATTTATTTTTAAAGACCAATTCTCCTAAAAGTAACATTCCTCCACATTAAGAGCTCTTTGGGTTTAAAAAATGGACAAGGCACATGATCATTTACGTTGTGCTGAAATTCAACTTATTGATGGCAAGGATGGAACTCTAAGGCTCTAATACCATTTTAACACCAACTCTACTAAAAGCTTAAGAGATTAGCTGAAGGCCAAACAATGGTTCTATATCTATTAAATATAAACTGAATACGTAGATAATACAATACAAAGCACCTTTTAGTAATATTCCAGGCTTTCTCCCAGCTTAAACCCTTTACATTCATCAATATCCTAAGTGTTGGGTGAGTATCATTCATTTGTACAACCACTTTTTCTGGGAGTGTCCCATTTTACTGTCTTCCCTGATCTCTTTTCAAAGCGTGTAATAATATACTGGAGAGAGGCAGAGCTTAATGTATGTTGTTGCTTCGGTCGTAGTCTCTTTCCTTCTACTAATTCATCCCCGGGGTACAAAATGTAGCAAATCTAATTGCAATACAACTTGGAGGTGCCAGAACATTTTGAAACAGAGATCAGTCCAATGAACTTAGTATTCATAAATGTAAAGAAACTTCTCTGATGATTGATAGGTAAGATGGAGGTGCCAGCACTATTTGAAACAGAGAAAATATGCTCTTCTTCGTATCCATGTACTAAATTTCTCAGTTCAGTAGCGGACTTTAGAACCTTTCAGAATGTGCCTTTAAAAGTTCATAGGAGGATACCGAACTTAGGAGAGAATTTATGGTGGACCGGGACCATCATTTTTTAGGTGGTCCCTTTAGTGTAAATGAGAGGGTAAAATTGGAAAAGAAGAAAAGTAACAGGGGTAAAAAGGGAAAGAAAAAATTAGTGTTGTGAGAGGGAGCACCAAATCATTGGATGGTCCTGGAGCATAATAAATATTTCCCGAACTTAGATGCAAGAATATAACAATTACAAGATTCTAAATGTTAAAAAAAAAAAAAAAAACTTCCGCAGATCATCTCTGCATTCTTCATGGCAGCATATGTTTTGGCATGATCTCCGGTATTGAAAGCTTGCAAATCAAAATCTGCCGGTGAAACTTTAGCGGACCACAACAGCAGGTTTATAGTGGTTCTAGTTTTGTATTCGGGGATTGGAACATCATGAGCAACAGCCAATATATTTTTCTCCTCCAATCAGCTGTTTACTTCCATTTGGCCCTGAAATAACTTCTCCATAGAATCTAACTGCATAAGAGACATCATTTCTCAGGATTTCCCATCTGCAAAGAAACACTCAAGTCAATGAATCAGAAGAACTTGTAACTTACATAGAAATAGCCTTGCAAGGCTCCCAAAAAGAGTAACAAAACCATTAAAGAACAAAACATGCCTACCCTAATATGAGAAGTGGGCTTCAAGCCACTAACTATGAATAATCAATGTATATAAATAATACCTCAAGCCAGCTTTCAGCAACTTTTTTGTTGTAAGCTGTTTGAATAAACCATACTAGTCCATACCGCATGCAGGGTAATTCAGCGTTGCCAAGGAGTCCAGAAAGCAAGAAGCAAGCCATTTGATATCTTTATTTGTCTGCCAAAACCAACACATAATTCAAATATTCAGTCAAATTTAGAAGAGGCAGGGATGAGGCTAAGACCCTACCCCAACAATATATTCCCACCTTGTATGATGTAAGAAACGTCAAGTTCTCACTACCACAATAAGAGGCACAGAATGTTATAAAAAAGACACTTTTGCAGAAGCTACATGAAAACATTTGCAATTTAAACCTCAGGCTACAAACATAACGACAAACTCTCAATCATTATTAAAATTGAATAAAAATGATGATAAAGCCAATCAAATGGAAAAAGGCATAGATCATTAACCCATAACCTTATCCAACTCCAATGACTATTATCACCCTTTCCCTTCCTTGCACAAACCCTTCCTTCATCTCTTCTCCAAAACGATTCAAATTCAATCCCCAAGACAAAAGTCATCGTCATCGGCGGTGGCCTCGCCGGCTTAGCCGCCGCCAACCACCTCAACTCCCACAACATCCCCTTCCTCCTCCTCGAAGCTTCCGACACCGTGGGTGGCCGCCTCCGTACCGACATTGTGGATGGCTTCCTCCTTGACCGCGGCTTCCAAATCTTCATCACTGCCTACCCAGAAGCCCAAAAGCTCCTCAATTACCAATCCTTGAACCTCCATAAGTTCTATTCTGGAGCTCGAATCTTCTACAATGGCCAATTCCACACCGTCGCCGACCCTCTTCGCCATTTCTGGGACTCCGCGAAATCCCTAACCAACCCAATCGGATCCCTCGTTGACAAATTACTAATCGGATCCACCAGAATTCGGGTCCTCACGAAATCCGACGAAGAAATTCTCAGCGCAGAGGAGGTCCCCACCATCGACCTACTGAAGAAGCTAGGGTTTTGAGTAGCGAACTCGGAGTGATCGTCGCGGTTGAGGAACCGGCAGCGGTTCAGCTTTTGGCAGGAAGGAGCGGTCCGGTTAAAAAACCGGTTCGAAGCACGGTTTGTCTGTATTTCACTGCGAACCGGGATCAGATCCCGGTTGGGGACCCGGTCCTGTTTCTGAATGGGTCGGGTAAGGGGATTGTGAATAACATGTTCTTTGCCACAAATGTGGCTTCATCGTATGGCCCACCCGATAAAGCTTTGGTATCCGTGTCACTGATTGGGTTGTATGAAAGTGAGTCTGATGATGGGCTAGTGGGTAAGGTGGTCCAAGAGCTTTCGAGTTGGTTTGGAGAGAAAATGGTTAAGGAATGGAAGCATTTGAGGACTTATCGGGTCGGGTTTGCACAGCCCAATCAGTGTCCACCCACGGATCTGAATAAAAACCCGAGAATTGAGTCGGGTTTGTATGTGTGTGGGGATTATTTGACCTCAGCCACATTTGATGGCGCTTTGGTCTCTGGGAGAAGAGCAGCAGAATCTCTCTTGAAGGATAGAGCCTTCACTACGGCTTAAGAATCTTGTTCTTTTTTATTAGCATAATTAATATTATTAAATATACATTTCATATTGCATGAAAATGTTTATCTCCTATTACACAGACATTAAAAAATATGTTAGGATTTTTTTATAAAAAAAAAGGTTATATTACACTTATGTAATAGGAGATATATTATCTATGTCGTAGATACAATCATGTAGTGGATCCCATTATTTATTAAAAATAAAAAAACACGAAAATCGATGAATATGTAGAAAGTTATATCATCTCATGCAACATGAGAATAATAAACCCAAAAAAAAAAGTGTTAGTTTTCACATGTTGCAAATGATAAACAACAATTCCTGTAGATACATAATACATGGGTCCTATCATTTTTTTTTTCAAAAACAAATAAATGGCACAAATTTCCATCTATGAGTAGGAATTGTAATAAATTTTCCTACAACACAAGATGATGTTTTCCCAAAAAAAATATTGTGGTGCTCACTCCATTTGTCTCCGCAGGAAATTATTCTCCTCTTCAAACCACTGCATAAGAAAAATAAAGTTCAATTATTAATTGCAACACATTTTCTTTTTCTTTAGCTATACTTCATGAATTACTGTCACTTTTTTTACTAGTGGTTAATTCATATATATTATGGCTTTCTCTATCATTTCTAGTTATGAATTAAAAGTCTAATATATTTGGAAAGGAAAAAAAAAGAGCAAAATAATATATTATGTAGTTGAAGGAACAACTTCATTGCTAAGGCAAAATATTTTATTTAAAATAGCGTACCCAAATCAATGTGGGGGGGGGGGGGGGGGGGGTTGGGTTTGTTAGCCCTTCAACCATTCACTCTCCGGTCCATTCTCACCCTCTTCTTCGTATTCTGTTTTAATTTTTTCACATGAATTTACCACTACATTCTCATAAGGAATTGTGATTTAATCATTATTTTATAATTTGATTTTAATATTAAAAATATTTATATTGTTAATTGTTTATATATTAACAAATCATCCAATCAATTTAGATGTTAAAATTCATTTACTCAAATAATATGAAATTTATCCTACTACAAAAAGAAAAGATAATATGAAATTTTTTTGCAATGTATCCAAATTATTATTATTTTTAATTTTCATCAGCATTATCCTGATTTATTATTATCCTTTCATTTCCTTGATTGTTTGCTATGAGGTGAATTATAGTGATCTAAATTTGATCCCGAAATAATATAGACCCAACCAGGGTCCAATAACACATGGAAGCCCAAACCCATTAAGGACCTAGAACGAGGCATAAAAGACAAGCACAGACGCAATAACCCTATTGCGGCGCATCACCGCGATGACCATATCGCGGAACACCAGACGCGATGACCCCATCGCATCATACAAAGCGTGATGACCTCATCACGGCACACTTACTCACCTCGCAACACGATACCTTCTACAGACAGTAAACTTAAGGGTCAAGGCAATACCACCGCGCCCTCGCACCTGTAAGCGATGGACAGCTAAATGGGTATGGTGTGAACAAAAATCTGAGATGCAAGAATGGAGTGACATATGCAAAACTTTCCAACAAATGGAATTCTTTTAATAGATAACATGTTTTCCATAGTTTTGCTAGTTTTCAATTTTTTGCCACACGATCAAACGGCGAAAAAGTAAAATAAAATCGATTGCGCATCATACCGTAATATTTATGGAGATGACGTAAAAAATAATTTTTAACGAAAAATCTATTTAGCCTTGGGAACATGTTACGAGATTGGGCGGTGAAGATATACCATCAAAATTTCCAACGGTGATCCGCACGAGAGCGTTCCACGTTCCAGAAAATCCATCGCAAAGCCAAGCGAGAAAACAAAAGAACAAAAGGATGATTAAAAACAAAAACAAACTAAGCTCCATTAGATCCCAAATTACAGCGAACTCTACACTAAGATTGTGCAGTAAAAGGGATAGGACATTAAACTTTTCAGTGTATGTTATTGTTATATAAAATTTCCCTAATCAAGAACCATATCATAACCGAACATCAAGCAGCAACAGCACTAGCTTTCCTAGCCCTCTTGGAAGGAGACTTAATGGACTTGGGCTGCTTGGGATTCGATGGTGTAGACACCTTCTTCATTTTCTTCGGTCCAACCTTCTTAACCGCCTCCGTTTTCTTGAACTTTGGAGCGGCGGCGGCGGTGGCAGTTGTGACTTTGCTTCGTTTTGGGGGCTGTTTCTGTTTCTATGTGGTGACCCTGGCTGTGCTTTCCTTCTTCGCAGCTTCAGATAGCTTGTACGAAGCCTTGATCTTCACAAGCTTCCCTTTCGCAGCTTGATTCTTCAGCTGCATGCCCAGAATCTTCTTGAAATTCGCAGGGAGCACCGACTTGTGCTTCTCTTCCATGTACTTAGCTATAGCGTAAGGGCTTGAACTACCCTTCTCGTTCAGAGCCAACAAGGCTTCCTTAATCATCTGCAAAACAAATAACGAACCAATAAATAAAATAAAAATCACACACTCATTGTGAATACACCAAATAATTTAACCCTAAAAACGATGCAAATCTTGCACTATCAATTTAATATGCAAGTAACCTGAAAATATGGAGGATGTGAAGCTGTTTTGGCCTGCTTGGGCTTCTTTTCTTTAGGAGCCTTAGGTTTCTTCTCCTTCACTGGCTTAGGCTCCTTTGTCGCTTTGGCCTCCTCCACCCTCAGTTTCACGGCGGGAGCATCACCTTCTCCGGCAGCATACATCTCCGATAATAGACACACTAAGAGAGTAGAATATAACAGCAGGTTTTTAGCGAAAATGTTGAGTTCTGATAGTTCGGTAATGTGACCTCAGTCCTATAAATAGGAGAAGTTATTCCATGGGCCAGGCCCATAGAATGCATAAATGCTCCCTCTCACATGTAAAGGGCAAAAAAGAAAAAAAAATAGGGATAAAATGGTCCAAAAAAATTGATGTGAGTGAGATTGTAAGAACCCGCGCCGTTAAATTAGGAAATTAAGTTCATTAAATGTGGAGTTTTATTTTAATGAAATTTGTGAGTTATAAGGTTAGGACTTATGGAATTTGTGAGTTATAAGGTTAGGACTTATGAAATTTATGAGTTATAAGGTTAGCAGTTATGGAATTTATGAGTCATAAGTTAGCAGTTATGGAATTTATGAGTAATAAGGTTAGCAGTTATGAAATTTATGAGTCATAAGGTTAGCAGTTATGAAATTTATAAGTAATAAGGTTTGCAGTTATGGAACTTATGAGTCATAAGGTTAGCAGTTATGGAGTTTAATAGTCAGTCATTATTTTTTTGTAATTAAGTTGGGTTTTAATTTTGTTTATGATTATTTAGGATGGCAGTTTTAGAAATTCAACTTTTAGCCTACAAATAGTCTAGTATATCATTTGAAAAATGGAAAGAATTGAGAAGGCTTAAATAATTATAATGAGTGATTAAAAATGATGAAAGTCACTTTTCGGACGAAAAGTGCAGATACTGGTTCTGCTCCTCGGTATAAATGTGTACCGATGAAATATCTCAGAAAATTATAATAAAAATATGAATATTACTAGAAAATTATGTATGACTAGTAAAATGAGTTTAAGGGTGATATGCCTTCGGCATATAGATATTTCAGAGTAAAAAGAATAAGGATTTGACATTAATTCCCTTATTTGTGAGTTTAAAAAAATGAGGGGAAGAAATTAAGGATTTTTACTAAACACTCCAAAACCTTCATTCTTCTTAAAATTAAAGTTCCTCCAATTTGGGGGGTTTGAGGAGGAAAATATTAAAAAATTCTTATCTACCCTTAGCATTAAAATGTGAAAACTACATAAATGTGAACATTTTTAAATGTAACATTATTAGAAAAGTCTCAAATACCCACAAAATTTATCAACAAAAAACATCCCGTAAAAAATGGTGATGAAATTTTTGATGAAAATCATTTATGTCATCAAATTTCCTTCAAAACCTAAGACGAAATCAGAGACGAAATCAGAGACGGAACCAAATTTTGTCATAATCACTAATATAAAATTTTTACGGAAAAAAATTCAATCAAAATTATTGATAGAATCTAAATTTTGTTGAAACTTTCAACAAAAATACTTCCGTCCAAAATTTAGACGAAACACATTTCCATCGAAAAGTTTCGACGTAAAACAATTACGCCAAATATTTTTACGGAAAACATTTCGATCAAAATTTTCCACACAAATTTTCTACGAAAATATTTTCGTCAAAATTTGTGACTAAAAATATTTTTGTAAAATTTTTTGACAGAAATTATTTGTTGTCAAAATTCTTTACACAATCTAAATTTTGTCAAAATATTTCACAAAAAAACATATTCATCGAAATCTTTGACGAAAATTATTTCCATCAAAATTTTTAAAGAATCACATTTCCATCGAAAAAATTTTATGGATAAAAAGTTCATCAAAATTCTTTACATAATTTAATTTTTGTCAAAAGTTTTCGACAAAAATATTTTAGTTATACTTTTAGACAAAAAAAATTCTGTCAATATTTTTAACGAAACATATTTCCATCAAAAAATTTTGAAGGAACATATTTCTGTCCAAAAATTTTGACAGAAAATATCTCCATAAAAGTTTTTGACGTAAAAAACATTATGCCAAAATTATTTACATAATCTAAATTTCGTCAAAAATTTCGAAAGAAACATTTCACTCAAGATTTTTGACAAAACAATTTTCGTCGAGATTTTTGTCATAACACATTTCCATCGAGTTTTTGAACGGAAAACATTCCGTCAAAATTTTTGACAGAATTCTTTTTTCGTTTAAAAATTTGATGGACGAAATCATTTTCATCAAAACTTTTGACACAAACTATATTTCGTTGAAAATTTCGATAGAAAATCTTTTTTTGTAAAGATTTTCATCGGAGAACAATTTATGTTGCTTTTCGAGGATAAGTATTCCGACGAAAAAATAATTTTGTTACTAAATTTTCATCGTTTGGAACGTATAAATTAAGTAAAAAATATGGCCTTTTTTAGTATTGTGACATGTACATAAATAATTTTATTTAGAAATTTTAAACTTAATTTAATTTGTAAAATATAATAATTATATTAATTTTAAAAATGGGGTAAAATTGTAAAAATATCTCGTTAACCCTCTATTTTTATTCCTTAGCATTTTTTTTACTCCTAAACACGGGAAGGGCCTTCAATTTTCTTCTCTTCCCTTCCCCTTGGATCCCCTTCCTTCCCTTCCCCTCCAAACTCCCAGACAAAGCCTAAAATGCCAAAGGTGCGAACTGCTCAATGAATTACTTGTAGCCTTGTGAATGTTGAATCCTTTCATGGTTTAACAGGGTATATTTCTTTCGTTTTGTGCTAAACTAATCATATATGCTTATCCAAATTCTTCCTTGGTTCAAAGTGGCAGAGCCATATTGAGACCAAGCTCTAACTTGGTTTTCAAAAATAAAGTAATTTTGGCTTAGCATTAGCTTAGTGTTGTTGAATTTTTTGTTGCAGAAAGAATGAGAGTAAAAAGTAAAGATTTAATAGGATTTAATGAGATTGCAATCCTCTTCATGCAGATCTCTGGAGAGCTTTGAATGGCATTGAATTGGGCTCGTGAGTAACAAATCAAGTTATAATCAGATAACTTATCACATTGCAAGGAACTGGAAAAACACATCATCTGGTTCTTCACAAGGGAAGTCATTAACAAAACAGAGGAACAACATATATATATATATATATATATAGAAAAAAAAATTAAAATATTACTATTTTAATAAATAATTATGAATACATAGCGATTTCAAAATTATCTACGAATCTATAGCGGTCATTCACGCCCAAATTAGGTGTGACTATTCACGCCCAAATTAGGCGTGATTCCCAAGGCATTCACGCCGAAATTAGGCGTGAATCATCTGGTCTTGACACGTGACATAAAAAAAGTCAATTTACGAACCGTAAAATTTTGGAAAGCCATAACTTTTGACTCGGGTATTCGAATGAGGTAATTCTTTTTTTGATTCCACATAACTTTTCGAGATCTACGCAATGACATCTCATTTGATATATTTTATCTCTCACAAACATAATTCAAATTTGTAACAATTGTATTATATAGTGTATTACAAAAAAAATTTAAAAAATCATTATTAATAAGAAAAATAAAATAAATATTAAATATGTGATTTAAACTCAAAAATCAATTTGAAAAATCTGTATTGATAAAGAAAATAATTAAATAAATATCCTAAACACTTGGTAGAATATTATATAAATTTGTATATATTTTAATTATTAAATAAATAACCTTGTACACTATTTTTTTTCAAACACTTGATAGAAGTATATATTTTAATATGACATTAAGTATACTCATTTATAGATGAGTTAATCTACTTTGGTGCCATCTTTATAGTATCATTGTTGCAAATTTGAATTGTGTTTTTGAGAAATAAAATATATCAAATGAGATGTCATTGCGTAGATCTCGAAAAGTTATGTGGAATCAAAAAAAGAATTACCTCATTCGGATATCCTGAGTCAAAAGTTATGACATTATAAAGTTTTACGATTAAATTATTAATTTCATGTGACACGTGTCAACATCAGACGAGTCACGCCTAATTTAGGCGTGAATTCCTTGGGAGTCATGCCCAATTTAGGCGTGAATTCCTTGGGAGTCATGCCTAATTTAGGCGTGAATAGTCATGCCAAATTTAGGCGTGAATAACTGCAATAGATTCGTAGATAGTTTCAAAATTGCTATGTTTTCGTAATTATTTATTAAAATTGTAATATTTTAATTTTTTTGCCTATATATATATATATATATATTAATAGGGTTTATCATCTATCATTTAAAATGATAACAAAAACTTTCCACACACAACATTTTGTGGGGCCCGGAACAAAAATAAAAATAAAATTCTGGCACGCAAAACAAATCTCTATAACATAACACAATCGTTTTTCCTACAACATAACTATTATAAAACCCATATTAATATGCCAGAAAGAGCAATATGACATGGGAAAGACAAATGACAAAGTCACAAAAAGATGAATAATAACATCACTCAGGAACGTTATGACCCAAACGTGGCTTTGGAGCATGCTTTGCCCACCAGCGTAAATAAATTTTTTCACATACACTCATGGAGAAGTCCCAATCGTCAGAAAAAGCATTGGAAACTGATATCAGTACACTTTCAAGACACATTAATATCTCTGCAACGCCTAAGGGTGTGCATGGCAATCATTCTATTCCCTAGTACTGTTTCTGAAACAATTCTTTTCTATTTCTCTTCCTTGGAATAATTTCTGAGAAAAAAAAATGTGTTTGATAACATGTTATATTTTTATTCTGAGAATTACAATTACGTTTGATAACACAACAAATAATATAATAAAAATAATTCTTATTAAATATAAAAAATTTCGGATCATCACTTTTCTTTCCATATGGTGTGGTTGGCGAACGGAGGTGGCATGGTGGTGGTAACGATGGTGGTACAGCAGTGGTGGTGGGAGTGACGTGGTGATAATAGTGCAGCCCACAAGGAAAAGACATGATCAACTTTCAAGACAATAGTGCAGCCCATTATAAAGGGGAGGGAGATATTACAAGCCCAATAAATACCAACTCATCCCACTTTATGTATTAAAAAAATAAATAAAAAATAAAAACCTACCAAAAAAATAAGATAAAAAATATTTTTTTCTGGCACTGTGTAATTTTTTCCCCGGCTCCACAACTGCGGTTCAACTAAACTAATCATTGGACCTCGGCAGTTTGAACATTAATTCTTACTTTGGTTCAACTTGCCTAAAACTGAACGAATTTCATCAAAAAAAATAAAAACTTAGAGAACGAATGAAGATTAAGAGAAGGGAGAAAACAATATGATCTAGAATGAAAAACCCACTTGAGAAGCCTTCTCCATGAAGAAAAGACTTTAGTCAACAAAGACTAAATCAACTGTGTTACTCCTACATCTCAACCAAGATGTTTATGCAAATCTTATCTCAGCCACTTACGGAAACCATTAGAAAAGCTTGTCCCCTCACCACTTACAAGCAAACTTAGAAGGACATCTCCCAAAGGTAGACATCTCTCCACTATAAATACGAATGTGTTAACCAAAGATACACATATTCTTTTACATGAATAAACCTGCTTACACAAAATTTGATTTTCAAGTCAGAATATCTTGCAGGTACATCCCTTATCGTACTCCAATGAAGACTCAAGGGTTAAAAATCAATAGAGAAAGATCACATTTCCAACTTAAATAAAAAGATTCTGATCACAATACTTTAATTCTGATCACAATACTTTAATCATGGCACAAAAATCACTACTTGAGTAGACTCCAAAATACACGAAAAATCATCAAGGTGGCCGTTTGCAATAAGGAGAATATATGGGAAAAATAGGGTATTACAGCAACAACATTATAATAAAGATATATACATTACAAAAATGCAATTAAATATGAATTTGATTGTAGCAATAACGGTTGGAGATTCATGCAAGATCAAATTTAAGGCACAGATTGGATGCTTCAGTTTTGGTGTGCCATATCATATCACCTATATGGTACTCCCCAATGCCTAGAGTCTAGAGATCTCCAAAACAACCACAAATCTTGACCGTTCAAATCGCCATAGCCACTAATGTCATCACCACCACCACACCACGCCACCACCACCGTCACCAACCACCACCACTACCACCATCATAGTAGCCACCACCATCACCACCACCGTTACTAACCACCACCACCATCATCGTAAGCACTACCGTCAAATATACTGTGATTAACTATACAATGAGTTGGTAGTGAATTTTCATTAAACATTAAAAAAAGAATTTAGATATTATAATTTATAAATTAATCTGGTGGCAACATATGTGAGAAACATGATTATTAAAATGAATATCTTCACACTTGAGTAAGGTCGTCGAGTAGACTTCATGTGGAATTTCAATCAGTAAAGAGAATGTCAAAGGCAAAATCAATCAACTAATATATTTATATTTTAATATCCAAAATTGCCACACACAAAAAATAAATTAATGCTATTACAGAAAAAATAAAAAAATGAAAAAATTAATGAATAGCAAAGAAATCATGCCACAAAAATCACTACTTGAATAGACTCCAAAACACACGAAAAATCATCAAGGTGGCCGTTTGCAATAAGGAGAAGATATGGGAAAAACAGGGTATTAGAGCCACAACATTATAATAAAGATATATACGTTACAAAAATGCAATGAAATATCAATTTGATTGTAGCAATAACGGTTGGAGATTCATGCAAGACCAAATTGAAGGCACAGATTGTATGCTTCAGTTTTGGTGTGCCATATCATATCACCTATCTGGTACTCCCCAATGCCTAGAGTCTAGAGATCTCCAAAACAACCACAAATCTTGACCGTTCAAATCGCCATAGCCACTAATGTCATCACCACCACCACCGTCACCAACCACCACCACTATGATGTGCATCTGGCAAGTTATGTTTTCCAAGCCAAAAACAATAGGAATTTAATTATAAAAGAGCATGTTTTGTTTATTAATTGCTTTTATTATTTAGTTTTTTTATTTTTTTTGTTTCTCATTTTTTACATGATTTTTATAGGTTAAAGTATGATAGAGATTCGAAGATTTGAAAAACAAGGAAGGGAAAAATAGTCTTATAAATAGAACTCTTCACAAAACCCGAAGGTGGAACAACACACGAATCAGAATTTAAAGCTCATCATGTCAAATTCCAAATTATCCTTGATCAACCGCACCATTCAAATTCCAAATTATCCTAATCCCTGTGGAGACGAACTTTTCTTATCACCATCATAGTAGCCACCACCATCACCACCACCGTTACTAACCACCACCACCATCATCGTAAGCACTACCGTCAAATATACTGTGATTAACTATACAGTGAGTTGGTAGTGAATTTTCATTAAACATTAAAAAAAGAATTTAGATATTATAATTTATAAATTAATCTGGTGGCAACATATGTGAGAAACATGATTATTAAAATGAATATCTTCACACTTGAGTAAGGTCGTCGAGTAGACCTCATGTGGAATTTCAATCAGTAAAGAGAATGGCAATGGCAAAATCAATCAACTAATATATTTATATTTTAATATCCAAAATTGCCACACAAAAAATAAAATAAAATTAATGCTATTACAAAAAAATAAAATCAAAATAAATTAATGAATAGCAAAGAAATCATGGCACAAAAACCACTTGGTGTTTTTCAATTCTAAAGTATGAGATTAGATCAAAACATAAATGGTATGGGACTGAGTAGTCTTCTCTTAGAATCTGCACATATCACGGGAATAATGGATTGACCATTGTGCTGAATTCTATGTTTGAGGGGCTACACTTAGTCACAAAGACATATTAGGTGAAGACCCAAAATTTTTTTTTTTAAATAAATAAAAATGAAGAAAGGTTTATTTGTAGCTTCAAAAGAAAGCCACTATCTTTCTTCAGATTGCCACTTTAGCCACCAGGGACTCGTCTAGTTTAGGGTAATTTAAGTAACAAAGCGACAAAAAGTTAGTATCCATAGAAACTAGAATCCTTTTTCCATAATCACGTGTCCCAAAAGACTCTAGTCACACATTGCAAAGAGTAACTAAGATCTTAAAGCTGTGTTTAAAATGAAGTAGTATTATTTAGATTATTGGTCATCACTGAGAAGATGCATTGGTCATGAGTTATAAAACATGTTTTCTATATTTCCACCGGAGGATGAAAATTTGGAAATCTCCAAGAAAAACATTCTTAATATTAATTGAATCAGTGAAGGGTGAACTAATTATCATTTGCAGCAAAAGAATGGAATTCTGAGAATATTCTTGAATATAGGAAGAAACAAAAATTTCAATTGAGAGGCTACAAAATTGTCATGTTCCAATAAAATGAAAGGAAACAGCTATCTCCTACCAAATAAAGATATAAAGCACTAAGAACAAAAATCATATACCCTATACATTGCAATTTCTTTCATCATTTGGAGTAATGACAAAACATTCTGAGAATTCGAAACAATCATTCAGGTAACTCAACAGCAGATGCAAAACCCAGGATGCCCATCTTCTTATTCATCAACTGGAGCAGGTAGATTGAGATCAATCAGACAAGGAACAGCAGGTAGATTGAGATCAATCTGACAAGGAACAGCAGGTAGATTGAGATCAACCAGACAAGGAACAGCAGGAGCACCTTGTTCGATCACCATGGTTTTCTCTGACTTCAACTTCTTCTTGGCCTTATTGCTGGATTTCTTTCCATTGAGAGCCTGATTCTTAAGAGAGTTGGGAGCAGAAAAAGAATCAGTATCTGAACTGTTTTCATCACTCTCATCGGTTGAATCATGAGAGCTTTTGTCCCTTTCACCTGCCAAACAATCATACTTCCGACTTTTCCTACCATTCTCATAGATTTCATCATTGGTAAAACCATTTGATGTCGACTTGCTAGGAACGCCAACTAAGTTGTTATCAGAAGACTCAGTAACAGTAGCAAAACGACCCCTGTGGCTAGAATCTTTGGACAACATCATCAAACACCTAGCCACCTCCTCTTGCTCCTGTTCAACCTCTGACACAGGTGAAGAACCAGAACCATTGGCCAAAGGGACAACAGAAGAAGAAGAAGAAGGGTGATTGGCAAGGTTAAGGGTCTTGGACCTGGTTCTCTTGGATTTCCTAGTCTCGGTATCACATTGACTATCCATAACCAGTTTCTGCTTCTCACTCTCTTCAGACTTGTTGTTTCCCTTTTCTTTCTCGGAATGACAAGCCATGTGACCACAGAGAGCTTTCAATGATGGGAAACCTTTCCCACATTCTTTGCAGAACTTCTCTTCATGCATGAACCTTATTGTTTTCTTAGGGTTCTCTCTGAGGCCATAAATGGAGTTCCCACCAACATCTTCAGACCATGTATCTTTCTTATTCCTCTTCCTTCCACCATCCAACTTGAGCATATGACAATCAACATTATTTCTTCTTTCTTCACTCGTATGAGTCCTGATGTGACCACCCAGAGACTTCCCGGAAGGAAACCTCTTGCTACAATACTTGCACACAAACTTACTCTCCTCCATGGAATAATGTGATGTTATGTGAATCTGATCCTGATATAAAAACCCAGCAAAAAACTATATCGCACACCTCAAATCTGCAAGGACAATAAACATTCTATGATCATGCCACCACCCAAAGGGTGAAAGGTAGAGAGGCGAGGAAAAAAGAAAGCTAAAGGGACAAAATTCAGATCACCAAAGTTTCTAGCTTTTTAATCAGGTGATGATCAGAAGAGAATCAATATATATGGTCAGATGTGACAGTTGTATAAGTACAAGATCCAACCCACAAAAAGGGAAGAGACCCCTTAATTTCCGTTTCACAAAAGAATGCTCAGAATTTATTGGGTATTTAATTTTTTATTTTTTTTAATTCAAATTTTGAAGAAACGGAGTTGCTAATTGCTAATTGCTACTAGTTGGAGGAGAATCCCATGCATGAAACAAAATACATTAACTAAGGAAATATAAAGGGAGTTATACGCGGCAAGTGTACCTGAGTGAAAACCATTTGCAGTCGATTTGAACGGTCAAGATTTGTGGTTGCTTTGGAGATATCTAGACTCTAGGCATTGGGGAGTACCAGATATATAATGTGATATGATATGGCACACCAAAACTGAAGCATCCAATCTGTGCCTTAAATTTGGTCTTGCATGAATCTCCAACCATTATTACTACAATCAAATTGATATTTAATTGCATTTTTGTAACGTATATATCTTTATTATAATGTAGTGGGTGTAATACCCTCTTTTTCCCATATCTTCTCCTTATTGCAAATGGTCACCTTGATGATTTTTCGTGTGTTTTGGAGTCTACTCAAGTAGTGATTTTTGTGCCATGATTTCTTTGCTGTTCATTAATTTATTTTGTTTTTATTTTTTTGTAATAGAATTAATTTATTTTTTGTGTGTCGCAATTTTGGATATTAAAATATAAATATATTAGTTGATTGATTTTGCCATTGCCATTCTCTTTACTGATGGAAATTCCACATGAGGTCTACTCGACGACCTTACTCAAGTGTGAAGATATTTATTTTAATAAACATGTTTCTCGCATATGTTGCCACCAGATTAATTTATAAATTATAATATCTAAATTCTTTTTTTAATGTTTAATGAAAATTCACTACCAACTCAATGTATAGTTAATCACAGTATATTTGACGGTAGTGCTTACGATGATGGTGGTGGTGGTTAGTAACGGTGGTGATAAGAAAAGTTCGTCTCCACAGGGATTAGGATAATTTGGAATTTGAAAGGTGCGGTTGATCAAGGATAATTTGGAATTTGACATGATGAGCTTTAAATGCTGATCCGTGTGCTGTTCCTCTCAAAGTGTCAAGATCTGCCTCCCAATTTCTGAGTTCCACCTTCGGGTTTTGTGAAGAGTTCTATTTATAAGACTATTTTTCCCTCTTCCAAAAATACTCGCACAGCCCAGTACTTCTTTCCCAAAAATGCCCCTCTGGTGAAACGTATAACGGAAGAATTAAATTATAAATTATTACGTAACGAAAGAATTAAATTAAAACTTATTACGTAACCGAAGAATTAAATTAAAACAGATTTGAATTCGAATTCTGAATTCAAATTTTGAATTCAAATTCTGAATTCAAATTTTGAATTCAAATTTCAATTCAATAGTGGCGCGACACTCTGGCACTTTGTTTGGTCTCTCGCGCGGTTTTCCCTTCCTTGTTTTTCAAATCTTCTAATCTCTATCACACTTTAACCTATAAAAATCATATAAAAAATGAGAAATAAAAAAATAAAAAAACTAAATAATAAAAGCAATTAATAAACAAAACATGCTCTTTTATAATTAAATTCCTATTATTTTTGGCTTGGAAAACATAACTTGCCAGATGCACATCATAGTGGTGGTGGTTGGTGACGGTGGTGGTGGTGATGACAAATTAAATAAAAGATTAAGGTATCTGTAGGATATTCCAAACACATATCTAATTTATTTTGCTCCTTTTGGATATTTAATTAATTATGTGATTTATTATGAGTTATTATATGTATTAAATGTAAACTATATTATATATATTAGAAATATTATTTAATATCATAACGTGTCCCAGCGTGTCAAAATTTAGCATTTTTTAGAATTAACGTGTCGGAGTGTCGTGTCGTGTCCCGTGTCCGTGTCCGTGCATCATAGGTTAAAACTGCGGATAAAGGAGATTCCTTTTTCCCATATTTGAGTTTCTCAATTGTGCTGCTGTGAGCCTGTGACGAGCACGAAATTTGGATCCTCTAGATGGGAACTACAGTACTACACTTTAAAAAATAGTACTAGTGATAATTGCTGATGAAAAATGATTTATTATTCAAATATTTATTTTATAAAACTTTATCGTTAATTTTTTTCATGATTATTAATTTTATATTTTAAATATTTCAAAGTAGATTTTTTTATTGTAGAGGATCCTAATTGGAAACACCCAGATTTTCTTGCCCACAGGACATATATCAAATAAATTATGTATAATTGTAAAAACTATAATAAAATATTAACATATGGAGACTACAGTACAACGTAAAGACGAATCGGGAGATATAATAAATTATAAAATTTCTAAAAATATATAGATACAAAAATTAACAAATAAATACACATACCAAATTAAAATAAAAGCATTAGTTACCATAAATACTTTTTTTTTTGTCTTTTGTTCATACTATATTAAACAAACATCTCTTCTAAAAATTCAAATTATTAAGATTATTTTAAAAATTTATATTATATTTCTCTCACGGTTCTATTATAGAAAAAAGGTGTGTCATTTTAAATGACACACCTTACATACTTTCACTCTCGTAAAGAAGTGAGATCCACGTATTTAAAACTTTTTTCCCCACTCTCTCCCATGATTTATCTCTTTCTCTCACTTAAAATGACATAATCTTGTATCCTTTAAAATGATACATACTTTTCCCTTCTTTTATATGCTTAAGATCAATATCTTTAACTCGTTTAGTGACAATAGTTGTATTGGACTGGTAGAATTAGGGATGTAAGTGGGCCGAGTTAGTCTATAGGGACCTACGACATAGTCTATATAAGATTAGACTCGACCTATTACATATAATCAAATAGAGTAGGTCAAGACTTTTAAAAAGCCTATTTAAAATACAGGCCATAAGTTTTCTTTTACATGTCGGGCCTATAAGCCTACAAGTCGGCTTATATAATAATATTTATTTTAAAGAAAATAAATAAATTAATATATTAATGATTTTGAATAATAAAGTAATATATTTTAATTACTTTTAATTATTTAATAGGCTTAAACAAGTTAACAAGTCTAGGCCAAGGCTTTTTATTTTTTTGATATAGACCAGGCCAGACTTATAATTTGGCCCTACATAAGGCTAACAGGACAGGCTAGACCTAAAATATTTTACATAAGTCGAACCTATTTAAGACAAAGCTCAACCTATTTACACCCCTAGTCAAGTCAGACTAACAGATAGACTCGTACTATACTATCCGGTAAGGCATAATTGAATTTTTTTGGCATAGGCTTGAGCTTTTCGGGACAAAGCTCGGCCTAACCTAACCCACTTTCACCCCTAGATAGAATAGCATTGGCGAAAACAGGAACATAATTTCAATATTTTGAATTTTAATATTTATTTACTAGGGTTTAGCATTTAGTTAAAGAAGTGTATCAATGTTTACCAAAAAAAAGAAAGAAAAAATAAGAGTATAAACACCTTAAGTTAAGATTTAAAATTCATTTTCCAATTTTTTTGGGATACTATGATGAAAATTGTAAGCATAACATAATTTATTCATTAAAATAAATAAATTAATATTTTAATGGTTTTGAATAATAAAGTAATATATTTTAATTATTTAATGTTTAATAGGCTTAAACAAGTTAACAAGTCTAGGCCAAGGCTTTTATTTTTTTGATATGACCATGCCAGACTTATAATTTGGCCCTACATAAGGCTAACAGGTCAGGCTAGGCCTAAAATATTTTACATAGGTCATCACCACCATCACTACTGCCACCAACCACCACCACCATTACCACCAACATCGTCACGGTCGCCAACCACCACTATCATCGCCATAGCCATTAATGTCATCACCACCACCATGCCATCACCATCACCACGCCACTACCACTGTCACCAACAACCACCACCACTACCACCATCACAGCAGCCACTGTTGTCACCACCACCACCACCGCCACGCCATCACCACCTCAGTCACCAACCACCACCACCACCATCATCGTAAGCACTACCGTCACCACCACCATAATCGCCACCACTACCACCATCACTGCCATCACCGCCACCACCATGCCACCGCCACCACCAGGCCACCGCCACCACCACTACCACTTTCACCACCATTACCACCACTGCGCCGCGGCCACCACATAATATGAAAAAGAAAGTGATGATTCAAAAAAAATTATGCTTAATAGGAATTATTTTTTATTGCGGGGGATAATTTTACTACAAAAAAAATTCACTACAACTCACTGCATAGTTAATCACCATTGGATCAGAGAGAATGCTGAATTTTTTTTTAAGAGAGAGTAAATACTGATCCAATAATAATTAGATAGGTAGTGAGTTGGTAGCGAATTTTTTTGGTAGTTAGAATATTCTCTTTTTTTATTATATTATTTATTGTGTAATCAAACGCAATTTTCATTCTTGGAATAAAAATATAAATCAAACATATTTTTTTCCTTCTCAAAAACTGTTCCAAGGCACTGAAATATTGTTTCTTTTCAGAAATATCGTCAGAAACAGAATGATTGTCATACACACCCCAATTTAAGTGGCTTTTCAATTTTCATTAAACATTAAAAAAAAGAATTTACATATTATAATTTATAAATTAATCTGGTGGCAATATAGGTGAGAAACATTATTATTAAAATAAGAGTTTTATTTTTCTTATGTTGTGGAGATAAGTATCTCCTACCATAGACACATGATGTGGTGGGACCCACCATCTATTAAAAAAAGAGAAAAGGAAAAAGTGATGACACAACTTTTTATGTGAGAGAAACATGAGATAGCTATCTCATGTAAAATGAGACAACGATTTCCCTTAAAATAAAATACCTTCACACTTGAGTAAGGTCGTCGAATAGACCTCATGTGGAATTTCAATCAGTAAAGAGAATGGCAATGGAAAAATCAATCAACTAATATTTTATATTTTAATATCCAAGATTGCCACACACAAAAAATAAATTAATGCCTAGAGTCTAGAGATCTCCAAAACAACCACAAATCTTGACAGTTCAAATCGCCATAGCCACTAATGTCATCACCAACCACCACCACTACCACCATCATAGTAGCCACCACCATCACCACCACCGTTACTAACCACCACCACCATCATCGTAAGCACTACCGTCAAATATACTGTGATTAACTATGTAGTGAGTTGGTAGTGAATTTTCATTAAACATTAAAAAAAGAATTTAGATATTATAATTTATAAATTAATCTTGTGGCAACATATGTGAGAAACATGATTATTAAAATGAATATCTTCACACTTGAATAAGGTCGTCGATTAGACCTCATGTGGAATTTCAATCAGTAAAGAGAATGGCAATGGCAAAATCAATCAACTAATATATTTATATTTTAATATCCAAAGTTGCCACACACAAAAAATAAATTAATGCTATTACAGAAAAATAAAAAAATAAATAAATTAATGAATAGCAAAGAAATCATGGCACAAAAATCACTACTTAAGTAGACTCCAAAATACACTAAAAATCATCAAGGTGGCCGTTTGCAATAAGGAGAAGATGTGGGAAAAACAGGGTATTACAGCAACAACATTATAATAAAGATATATACGTTACAAAAATGCAATTAAATATCAATTTGATTGTAGCAATAACGGTTGGAGATTCATGCAAGACCAAATTTAAGGCACAGATTGGATGTTTCAGTTTTGGTGTGCCATATCATATCACCTATATGGTACTCCCCAATGCCTAGAGTCGGGAGATCTCCAAAACAACCACAAATCTTGACCGTTCAAATCGCCATAGCCACTAATGTCATCACCACCACCACACCACGCCACCACCACCGTCACCAACCACCACCACTACCACCATCATAGTAGCCACCATCACCACTGTTACTAACCACCACCACCATCATCGTAAGCACTACCGTCAAATATAATGTGATTAACTATACAGTGAGTTGGTAGTGAATTTTCATTAAACATTAAAAAAAGAATTTAGATATTATAATTTATAAATTAATCTTGTGGCAACATATGTGAGAAACATGATTATTAAAATGAATATCTTCACACTTGAGTAAGGTCGTCGAGTAGACCTCATGTGAAATTTCAATCAGTAAAGAGAATGACAATGGCAAAATCAATCAACTAATATATTTATATTTTAATATCCAAAATTGCCACACACAAAACATAAATTAATGCTATTACAGAAAAAATAAAAAAATAAACAAATTAATGAATAGCAAAAAAATCATGGCACAAAAATCACTACTTGAGTAGACTCCAAAATACACGAAAAATCATCAAGGTGGCCGTTTGCAATAAGGAGAAGATATGGGAAAAATAGGGTATTACAACAACAACATTAAAATAAAGATATATACGTTACAAAAATGCAATTAAATATGAATTTGATTGTAGCAATAACGGTTGGAGATTCATGCAAGATCAAATTTAAGGCACAGATTGGATGCTTCAGTTTTGGGGTGCCATATCATATCACCTATCTGGTACTCCCCAATGCCTAGAGTCTAGAGATCTCCAAAACAACCACAAATCTTGACCATTCAAATAGCCATAGCCACTAATGGCATCACCACCACCACACCACGCCACCACCACCGTCACCAGCCACCACCACCGTCACCAACCACCACCACTACCACCATCATAGTAGCCACCACCATCACCACCACCGTTACTAACCACCACCACCATCATCGTAAGCACTACCGTCAAATATACTGTGATTAACTATACAGTGAGTTGGTAGTGAATTTTCAATAAACATTAAAAAAGAATTTAGATATTATAATTTATAAATTAATCTGGTGGCAACATAAGTGAGAAACATGATTATTAAAATGAATATCTTCACAATTGAGTAAGGTCGTCGAGTAGATCTCATGTGAAATTTCAATCAGTAAAGAGAATGTCAAAGGCAAAATCAATCAACTAATATATTTATATTTTAATATCCAAAATTGCCACACACAAAAAATAAATTAATGCTATTACAGAAAAAATAAAAAAATGAAAAAAATTAATGAATAGCAAAGAAATCATGCCACAAAAATCACTACTTGAGTAGACTCCAAAACACACGAAAAATCATCACGGTGGCCGTTTGCAATAAGGAGAAGATATGGGAAAAACAGGGTATTAGAGCCTCAACATTATAATAAAGATATATACGTTACAAAAATGCAATTAAATATCAATTTGATTGTAGCAATAACGGTTGGAGATTCATGCAAGACCAAATTGAAGGCACAGATTGGATGCTTCAGTTTTGGTGTGCCATATCATATCACCTATCTGGTACTCCCCAATGCCTAGAGTCTAGAGATCTCCAAAATAACCACAAATCTTGACCGTTCAAATCGCCATAGCCACTAATGTCATCACCACCTTAAACATTAAAAAAAGAATTTAGATATTATAATTTATAAATTAATCTGGTGGCAACATAAGTGAGAAACATGATTATTAAAATGAATATCTTCACAATTGAGTAAGGTCGTCGAGTAGATCTCATGTGAAATTTCAATCAGTAAAGAGAATGTCAAAGGCAAAATCAATCAACTAATATATTTATATTTTAATATCCAAAATTGCCACACACAAAAAATAAATTAATGCTATTACAGAAAAAATAAAAAAATGAAAAAAATTAATGAATAGCAAAGAAATCATGCCACAAAAATCACTACTTGAGTAGACTCCAAAACACACGAAAAATCATCACGGTGGCCGTTTGCAATAAGGAGAAGATATGGGAAAAACAGGGTATTAGAGCCACAACATTATAATAAAGATATATACGTTACAAAAATGCAATTAAATATCAATTTGATTGTAGCAATAACGGTTGGAGATTCATGCAAGACCAAATTGAAGGCACAGATTGGATGCTTCAGTTTTGGTGTGCCATATCATATCACCTATCTGGTACTCCCCAATGCCTAGAGTCTAGAGATCTCCAAAACAACCACAAATCTTGACCGTTCAAATCGCCATAGCCACTAATGTCATCACCACCACCACACCACGCCACCACCATCGTCACTAACCACCACCACAACCACCATCATAGTAGCCACCACCATCACCACCACCGTTACTAACCACCACCACCATCATCCTAAGCACTACCGTCAAATATACTGTGATTAACAATATATTGAGTTGGTAGTGAATTTTCATTAAACATTAAAAAAAGAATTTAGATATTATAATTTATAAATTAATCTGGTGGCAACATATGTGAGAAACAGGATTATTAAAATGAATATCTTCACACTTGAGTAAGGTCGTCGAGTAGACCTCATGTGGAATTTCAATCAGTAAAGAGAATGGCAATGGCAAAATCAATCAACGAATATATTTATATTTTAATATCCTTAATTGCCACACACAAAAAATAAATTAATGTTATTACAGAAAAATAAAAAAAGAAATAAATTAATGAATAGCAAAGAAATCATGGTACAAAAATCACTACTTGAGTAGACTCCAAAACACACGAAAAATCATCAAGGTGGACGTTTGCAATAAGGAGAAGATATGGGGGAAACAGGGTATTACAGCAACAACATTATAATAAAGATATATACGTTACAAAAATGCAATTAAATATCAATTTGATTGTTGCAATAACGGTTGGAGATTCATGTAAGACCAAATTTAAGGCACAGATTGGAAACTTCAGTTTTGGTGTGCCATATCATATCACCTATCTGGAATCCCCAATGCCTAGAGTCTAGAGATCTCCAGAACAACCACAAATCTTGACCGTTCAAATCGCCATAGCCACTAATGTCATCATCACCACCACACCACGCCACCACCACCACATATATTCATTTTAATAATTATTAAATATACATTTCATATTGCATGAAAATGTTTATCTCCTATTACACATACATTGAAAAATATGTTAGGATTTTTTTATAAAAAAAAGGTTATATTACTCTTATGTAATATGAGATATATTATCTCATGTCATAGATACAATCATGTAGTGGGTCCCATTATTTATTAAAAAAGAAAAAAAGAGAAATACGGAAAATAATGAGTGTGTAGAAAATTATATTATCTCATGCAACAATGAAAGTAATATAACCCAAAAAAAAGTTTGTTAGTTTTCACAGGTTGCACATGATAAACAATGTAGATACATAATACATAGGTCCTATCATTTTTTTAAAAAAACAAAAAATAAATGGCACAAATTTCGATCTATGAGTAGGAATTGTAATAAATTTTCCTACAACACATTATTTTCTTTAGCTATACTTCATGAATTTCTGTCACTTTTTTTACTAGTGGTTATTAATTCATATATATTATGGCTTTCTCTATCATTTCTAGTTATGAATGAAAAGTCTAATATATTTGGAAAGGAAAAAAACAGCAAAATAATATATTATATAGTTGATAGCGGCGTATCCAGGAATTTTTTTTGTGGGAGGCTAAAAATTAAAGATTTGTTCTCTCTTCAAACATAATATATGGGAGGTCAAAATATGAATAATTAAATATTTGTGCCTGTTTGAATCCTCTCTTTTTAAGCTAGAAGCTACTTGTAAGCATAAACTAGGCCAAACGTGTTTTGAAAAAAGTTCTTATAATGAAAAACTCTTTTTTTTATAATGAAGAAAAATGCCGAAAGTTAAAAGTTCCTGTGAGGAAATTTTTTTAAACTCTTATATGTTTTTCTTGAATTATGTGTTTTTTTTTATGAAGAGTTATAAAGATAGATATAGAGATAACTTTATTAAAATATATGTTTTTAAGTAACTTTTAAACTAAATTTTTTTGTAATTACCAAACGGTTTTTAACTTTTTATAAGCTCTTTTTTTTTAGCTTTAGTTTATAAGTAGCTTCTAACTTAAAAAATAAGAAGATCCAGACAGGCTCTTAGAGTAATTTGTAAAAAAAAAATTGTAAACAGATCTTTCCCCATAATTTAATACTAATTTTGTATGCTAACTGTTACCACCAGGTCTGCCCAACAACAATTTGAACTGCACTCTTTCTTATTGTTTTTTTGTTTTGTTCATTTCGTTAACTTTTGTTGAGAGAGAAAAAATACGTTCAGAGTTAAAGGAGTTTCAATAGATTTAGGATCCTATACATTCTGCGTGGGAGAAAACTACTTCACATTAATGGAGAGGAAAAATGGAGATTTCTTGCATTATACTTATATTAAAAAGATTTCTTCAAATTTTGGGGGGGGGGGGGGGCGCCCACCCTAGCCCCCACTACATTCTCATAAGGAATTGTGGTTTAATCATTATTTTATAATTTGAATATTAAAAATATTTATATTGTTAATTGTTTATATATTAACAAAGGGAAAAGTGTTTATCCTTTTAAACGACACAACTTATATCCTTTCACTCTCACAAAAAAATGTGACCCACACCTTTATTTTATTTTTTGTCAACTCTCTTTCCTCCTTTATCTATCTCTTTATCTCTCTTAAAATGACACAACTTTACATTATTTAAAATGATACACACTTTACCCATTAACAAATCATCCAATCAATTTAGATGTTAAAATTTATTTACTCAAATAATATGAAATTTATCCTACAAAAAGAAAAGATAATATGAAATTTTTTTTTGCAATGTATCCAAATTATTATTATTTTTAATTTTCATCAGCATTATCCCGATTTATTATTATCCTTCCATTTCCTTGATTGTTTGTTATGAGGTGAATTATAGTGATCTAAATTTGATCCGGATATAATATAGGCCCAACCAGGGCCCAATAACACATGGAAGCTCAAACCCGTTAAGGACCTAGAACGAGGCATAAAAGACAGGCACAGACGCGATAACCCTATCGCGGTGCACCAGCGCGATGACCATATCACGGCACACTTACTCACCTCGCAACAAGATATCTTCTTCAGACAGTAAACTTAAGGGCCAAGGCAATACCACCGCGCCCTCGCACCAGTAAGCGATGGACAGCTCCAGCTCGCTATAACTCTACTACTAGACACTATGGCGGCAAGCTCCTCAACATTTAAACTATGACAACCACATTACTTTGGCACCAAGGAACCTTTGCCTTCACCATGAAGAAAAGCATCCTCTAAGCACACATCTCAACTACTATATAAACATACGATGTACCACCAAGGTACGATCATCCTTTACTTTCACAACATAAACACATGCCTCTGATACTGACTTAAGCATCGGAGTGTCTTCGCAGGTTCCCCCATTTGGTGCAACGTGAAGGACGAAGGACAGAGAGCCCATTGCTCCCACTAACAGCAATATCAGGCCCAGGCCAGCAAACCACTGCAGGAGTCTCAACAGTGTGTGATTTGGGCTCGATACGTATTGGGCCATCCCAACCGTATTTGGTCTGATCAAAATTCATCTAGAATCTTCATCAAATATTGGGAGCCCCTCACCGTTGGATCATTTCACAGGGTCACGTGCATGACACAGCCCAATATCCACCCAACTTGCATAATGAAATGTAGCCATAATTTCATAAAACTACAATGTCCCACGTCATCTCTCCACTTTATACATGAACACCACTCTCCCTTTACCTCTCACCACTTTATACAGTCTAAGAATTCTTTCCACTATCCTCTACTTTCAGGTACTAGTTCAGTTCTCTTCAAGTCTAAGAATCCAAACACAGTGACGTTTTGCTGGAAGAAGAAGAATGGAGGGGGGGGCGATGGGTCCTTGGCTACACACCCTTGGTTTCCTTAAAAGCCCAGCTCACCTTTAACATTCCATTAATTTTTTTTTCTTCAAAATTTGGGAGGGGCGGTCGCCCACCCTAGCCTCCCCTGGCTCCGCCTCTGATCATGCTATAGACACAATTAATGTGAATCCCGTCATTTTTAAAATATAAAATAAAAAAATGGTAAGGTCTATATTGGTTGTGTCTATAATATGACACAACAAATTTCTACAACATAATATAACTATTTATCAACAACTATAGCGATGTGCTTTGATTGCCTCAATCATATTCCTTATAATGACCCCAAATGGTAAATCTTATTAGAGGTTTAATTTAAGGATTTTAATGCCATAATTAGATTCAGTGAGTTATTCCGAGTATTTTGACTGTAATCATGACTATGTTATGAACAGTGCGTTCTGCCGGAGAATTCGCAGTCTTGTGAATTAACCGGTAGAGCTTAAATAAGCAAAATGATTTTAGAGACATAATTTGATAATTCTGATGACAAATATGAGTTCAGAATGAAAAATTGTATAGTCTGGCACTTTCCGTGAAAATCTCGTGAATAGTGTTCCTACCGGGTACTTTGTACTGCCGTTTAAGCAACCGGTAGAGTCCAGAAATAAATAATTGATGAAATAAGCATAAGAAAGTCCAATATATGCCAAGCAAGTCAATATAGGCCCAAGAAAATGATAAGTTTATAAGTTTTAAGTTCAGAAGTGAACGAAGTACAGTTAGTGGTTCACAGTGCATTCGTCAAAAATGGTGCAGAAACCATACTGTAAATTTTGAATATTGTTCCTTAGGAAATAAAAAATTAATGTAAATGATTTTTAAAAAATAAAAATATGTTCGTAGCGTTAAGTTAGTTCCGAGTCAAATTAAGTTAAAATATGCGATAGAAAAACATCCCATTAAAAAGCCACATGTACTTAAAATGGCCAAGTCACTTAAGTTTCATTATCTAAACCATTTTCTCTCTCCTCTCATCACTCATCACCGTGCTGCAGCCATGGAAGAGGGGCAAGGGTCTTGGTTTTTGTTTCTTTGATTTCTCCTCCAATAAGCCACCAAATCTTGCACCCAATATACCAATCTCATAGGAAATCATCCAAGGAAGCTATTCCACCCCTCCATTTGAGCTGATTTCCTTTGTGGAGGGAGATATCCATCACCCCATTTTCGTGCACTATTCATCCAAGGTGGAAAAAGGGAGTTTTTTTGGTGTAGACTTGCTTGGAGGTTACCTCCTTGACCTTGTATAAGCTTTTGGAGGTAATGAACCTCTATTTCCATAGTAGTATCTTGATGATTTATGTTATAAGATTTATGATCATGTTTTGGTGGGAAAGCATTGGGTGTTAAACCTTGATTAGATGATGAATCTTTGTTGTTTTGGCTTTAGGAAATGAAAATGAGCATTTGTATGTTTGTAAAAAAATTAGAGAAAAATCATATGCCTTTCCTCTCTATATAGGGTTAATAGGGTTCATTGTGCAAAATTTTATGTGATGTAGTGAGAGGGTTTATTGTGTAGAAATTAAGTGGAAAATTGATAAATTGGTGAGAAGGCCAAAGTGGGGAAAAATATATAAAAAATGCCCTTATGTTCGGCCTTGTGGGGCTTTGGAGGGGCTTTATGTTCCAAAAGTTATGTTGGAACCCTATGAAAACATGTATTTGTATGTGTTAGTTACATGTAAGTGAAGAAAAAGAATAATAAAAAAAAAAGAAAAGAAAAAAAAGAAAAGAGCCTTTGCCTATGTCCTTGTAGTGTTCGACCTAGAGGGTGGTATAGGGATATATTTTGTTACATTTTATTTTAAATAAAATGTGTTGTAATTCATTGTATTAAATTGATGAGTTAAGAATTGAAATGACTTAAAAGAAAAGAAAAAAATGGTTGAAAAATACCTTGATTCCCTAAGAGTATGTCCGCGGCTTTTGAAGTAAAATGGCATGATTATGTTGAAAATTCTTAAGAGAATGTTTGATTAAATTAAAGAACATCAACGGTTATGAAGAGGTCTAGACTTGTGTATTGCCATAGGATTGACAAAAATATAAAGAAATGAAGATAAGCGATAAAATGTATGCCTTATGGAAAATCTAGGCATGATAGCATTTTATTGATTTGTATTTGTGGATTCTTGCTCTAGGTGTACCTAGAAACTAAAAAGGATCGGAATCTCTTGAAGAAATATAAGTAACTTGTGCCACAAGTAAGCATATTGATAAAGCTTCAAGAGGTAAGCTCTATGTTTAAGGAGTCTTTTCCTACTTGAGTGCTCCACCATAGTTAGTAGACTATGGTTGGACTATATGACTGTTTAGACACTCTGTATAGGTGCATTCATATAGAGATATTCGATGATATGATATGATATGACATGATATGATATGATATGATAAGACTGGTTCTGATATGATTTCTGTATTGACTTTTGGTACACGGATGTCTTCTTGGGTTTTGCCTGAGATTGACAGTGTACACCTCTGAGTTACTCTATTTCTGTTTGGGGTCATCCCTTGGAAATGACGGCGCATGTCTCTGTTATGATATGATTATATGTTCTGCTCAGTTATGACATCTGCTATATGTTGTATCTGTATACTCTGTATCTGACTTTCATGCAGGAGTGAGCCAGGGGTATGGAGAATTCTCTATAAACCTGGAGCTTACTGGGATTTGTAATCTCACCCCTCTTTGGGGCAATATTTTCAGGTGTACAGACTTCCGGTGAGCCTTCCTTAGGCAGGGACGCGACACGTAGCTGAAACTTTTGTCGCTCTGGATTTTTGGGTAGCAGTAGGCTACTATTTTTTTTGGAGTGTATCTATATAGTTACATTTCTGCCATTTTGAGGATCTGAGTGTTTGATCCTTTATTTTGTATATGGCCTGTATATGTTTTGTACATGTCCTTCAGTTTGATGCATGTACATCTTTGTATTCAGGCATGTGGATATGATTATGTAGAACTCGGTTATAATTATGTCTTGGATTGCATGACTGGTACTTCTGGATATGCATACGGTATAAACTGTCTATCAGGAACTCTTATGAGTGGGATTGGGAAATCCCCGGTTGTCCGTTTTACAGAGGTTACTCTGCCCGATTTTCGTTAACGCTTTATGAACATTAAAAGAGAAAAAGAAAAAGTTAGCTCGTATTTTCGTAAGTTAAGTTTTCCGCTGTTTCTGTTTTTATCATATGTATGTTAATTGAACCGGCTCGAGACGGGGATATTACATTTCCTACTCTTGAATCTCCCACCACTAAGGCTTCTAAATTTCAATTCTGCAATCATATCTACATTTATCAAACATTGTTCTGTCATCAGTGCAATATATTGCTTTAAGCTCAAGATACGAAATCCATGTACACTTTACTCATTTAGGACAACATTGACAATTTGACATATAGCGACCTGAGATATTGAAATTGAATTATCTCAAAAGTGCTTGACTGACCTGCAAAGAAAATCCAGGTCAACTACTTAAGGTTGGCGATCTTAGTTTAAGTTGGTTATATTTCAATATTCACTAGACTTATTAAAGTTTAAGAGTTTTTGAAATTAACACCTATTTACTTCCTGCTCTAAGTGTTCGTTTAATGTCCTTTATTAAATGCCACTTGCCCAACACAACATTAAAAAATAAAATAAAATTGATGTATGAACAAAATTAAAAATAAACATCGCGTATGAGAATCAAAACTTCAATTTAACGCACTTAGTCAAACACATACAGCACTTATAATCCATTTGTTATGCAGGACAAATATGTCATAGTATTATCCAAGTCATTAAAATAAAAGTGATTTGATTTTTTTTTTTCGTATAAGAATCAAATTGAATATAGTTTCCTATCAGAACCCAATTAAAAATTGACTATCATATATAACCCCAAGATAGCTCAACTGACAACTAGCTCTTAAGAGTTTGGTGTTCAAATCCAAATTCTTGAAAAATCTTTAAAAGTAGATCTCCAATAATCTGAACATTCAGAGTAAACCGATGACTTATTCCCGTGCGCGCAATTATAGATAGTAAGTTGGTAGTGAAATTTTTTGGTAGTAAGAATATCATCCCTCCAAAACAATATATAAAATTCAAAAAAAAAATTATCTGATTTTAGTGATTTAATTCCATATATAACATGTAGAATATAAAAGTTTATTTAGAGATTAAGTAGCGGGATTATGAGGAAAAGATTAAAATGAGACTACCATTTCAATCAAGGAGATCACATTACAAAAAAATTGGTGACTTTATCTGAGAGAAACTACTCATATTCTAGAATAGCTTATTATGTGTAAATTTTAATAGGATAATTACATACTATTGGATTGAAAGGTAATAAAAAGTCTCTAGCATTATAATAGGTTAAACCTATTTACCGTGGTAAATCTATATACACAAGGCCCAATACTGTATTCACTAGTAAGCAGTTTTTAATAATAAAACATCAAAAAGTATTTATCATTCAATGATTTTAAAAATTAATAATATACTCATTAATTTAGACGTCAACAAATAATTTTTATTAAATATAAAAAATTTCGGATCATCACTTTCCTTTCCATATGATGTGGTCGGCGACCGGAGGTGGCATGGTGGTGGTAGCGATGGCGGTACAGCAGTGGTGGTGGGAGTGACATGATGATGATAGTGCAGCTCACAGGGAAAAGACATGATCAACTTTCAAGACAATAGTGCAGCCCATTATAAAGGGGAGGGAGATATTACAAGCCCAATAAATACCAACTCATACCACTTTATGTATTAAAAAAATAAAGAAAAAATAAAAACCTACCAAAAAAATAAGATAAAAAATATTTTTTTCTGGCACTGTAATTTTTTCCCCGGCTCCACAACTGCGGTTCAACTAAACTAATCATTGGACCTCGGCAGTTTGAACATTAATTCTTGCTTTGGTTCAACTTGCCTAAAACTGAACGAATTTCATCAACAAAAAAAAAAAAAAAAACTTAGAGAACGAATGAAGATTAAGAGAAGGGAGAAAACAATATGATCTAGAATGAAAAACCCACTTGAGAAGCCTTCTCCATGAAGAAAAGACTTTAGTCAACAAAGACTAAATCAACTGTGTTACTCCTACATCTCAACCAAGATGTTTATGCAAATCTTATCTCAGCCACTTACAGAAACCATTAGAAAAGCTTGTCCCCTCACCACTTACAAGCAAACTTGGAGGGACATCTCTCAAAGGTAGTCATCTCTCCACTATAAATACGAATGTGTTAACCAAAGATATACATCTTCTTTTACATGAATAAACCTGCTTACACAAAATTTGATTTTCAAGTCGGAGTATCTTGCAGGTACACCCCTTATCTTACTCCAATGAAGACTCACTCAAGGGTTAAAAATCACTTGTATAGAGAAAGATCACATTTTCAACCTAGATAAAAAGATTCTGATCACAATACTTTAATTTTGTTAAGCCATTTACGATAAATATTTACAACTAAACTGTATGTCAGTTACTAACATACCACATGATCAAATAACAAGCTAGAGAAGCACTTATCATGAAAATATTGGTGTACAAGGTTATGTGTAACACAACTTTTACCACAATCTGCGCAAAACCTTTTAATATTGTTGCATCTCACTTCAATTAATATGATTGAAAATCTGATTATTTTTTTTTCAAGGTAACCAAATCATCATGTTGTGCTCTATTGGTGCAATTTAAATTTAAATCTTTAGATTAATTTCAAATGAACCCATATCATTATGGATAAGATGTACATCAAAGTGGAAATAGGTCAATCTTGGAAAAATTAGCATGTGAACTTCAACGAGTCTTAATGGTATCTTACAGCAAAAAGAGACTTAACCGTGATACTGCATTATGGTCATGGCATGCAGTGGAAAGTTGTACATGTAAAACACAGTGATGTTATGTTTTCTTCTTTAAGACCTCCCACATTAAGCGAGTATTTCTACTTCCGCCTTTTGATCAGATACATGTCTTTCAAAACAATGAAATAACCAAAGAACGTACATACAGAGAAGACGAGAGCAATAGACAAAGGATAATAACAAATTGAATTGCTATCCATCAAATACAATACACAAAGAATATTAGCTGCACAAACTCTAAATTACTTTACAATTCATTAAGAATCGCATATAATCAGTATACTATAAAACGATACACGAGAATATGAGTTAATATTCAATCCAAACTAGTTTTTACATTATCATACAAATTGGGGGTAGTAAGAAAAACATTATTAACGGGAGGAACCCAATTTTTTCTTTTTTTCTTTTTTTGGAAATGGTGAGGTCCACATCAAGTATATACAAATTAACACCAAATGTGATTCTACCCCCACCCTCTCTTCTCTGGCAGAAAAGAAAATAATAAAACAAAGAAATAAAGAATAGAAGGCTTTCCATTCAAGCCTCCAATATTGTAATTTACACCAACCTCCACCACCATTAAGTAGCTTCTGGTACTAAAATAACAGATCCATAACTGCAATTTTCAAAATATCGATTGGCAGCAACTTTAACCTGTCACGCCAGTGCCACAAAAACCAGAGGAGCTAATACCTTAGTCACTCCTGGTCTTTTTATCTGGTGAAGTACCACGGCCAAAAAACTCTTCGATCAAATTGAATGTAGGTAAGAAGTCAACATCTGCAGTCGGACATGTTGAGTACCCAGGATACCAATCTTTAGCATGGCAGGGCTCCAACAAATAATAATTATGCTCCATCCCATCACTGGAAAAATCAATTTTGTCATCCATGCGTGGATTCTGATCACATTTAAATCCCCTAGATTGCAATGCAGAGCTAGCATCTACTAAACCATGAGAACGGTAAGACACATCCATATTGGTATCACACTCAAAGGACATACACGAGTCATCCTGGACACCAATATAGTCCTCAAGAATCCCTGGAGTCCCATCGACATATTGAATGGGATTACTCGAACTCTCAATCTGTGAGTTCAGCATGCATTTTGATGATCTTCCATCAATCCCATCCTCTGCCCCAATTGTGTTTCCCATATTATATCCAGTTAAACCAAGAATACAACCATCAGTTCCATCATCACTGTTGCTATCATCCCCATTATCCCCATCAGAATAATTTGCTTTGTTTTCTACACGAACATTTTGATCACCAAGAGACTCAATGGCAGAATCATCTTCTGAATTTTCAAAACCATAAATCCCAGCATTTCTTGTATGACATTCATCATCATCACTATCAATATCCAAACATCTGGCTCTGTTCTGAGCAGCCCTCCTCCGAAGCATAAAGACATTAAAGTAGTAGCTGACAATTTCCTTATTGGTTCGAGAGTGGAATGTGGCTGTCAGTTCCTTCCAAAAATTTCTACCCAATGATGCAGGATTGTTGTAGACAACCTCATGAAAAACCTCTTCTTCTTCTTCACTCCATTTAAGAGCAATGTCCTCTCCCATGTCACTGAGGCCTAAGTTGACAAAATTTTCCTTACCAAGAGTCTTCCTCATATTTTCTCGCGCTTCCCTAACATGCTGTCGCACACATCTTATGGAGCCCTGATCCCGGCAGTCACATTCTGTCCTGCCTTCTCCTCCATTGTTACCCAAAGAATAAAAAAACCTAGAGTCACGCAATGAGAACACAGAAGTTCCCATGAATCTCTCTTCATTGTCATTAACAGTATGAACTGATTCTGAACCAGCGGAGGGACTGCCATTATTACACATGCCTAAACCTGACATTTTATTTGCTCTTCCCCTCCAAATAGGAATGGTGGCTTGATGATTTGATCCAATGGGAACTGGTTTTCTAGGGGAGCGATCATAGGCAAAATAGGCATCATCCAAAGGAACAGATGCTTTCCGTGGAATATCAAATTCCAAACAATCTGAAGAAGCATATGATAAAGATGTTGCCCCAGAACCAGTATCCTCCTCACTAGAACAGCTGCTGAAGTTGCCAGTGGTTTGAAAATTCTTGTCAACAGCATTAGGAGCTTCCATGGCAGTGTCAACCCCAAGGGGATCATACCAATGAATATTGTAAAAGCCATTTTCATCATCATCTATGTACAAAATGAAAGTATATTATTTCTTATACATTAACTATCAGGCATATTTCAATCAGACCATAGACAAGCTAAACTAACACTATTTAATAAAGAGCAAAACAAATTATAATATATTATTAAAAGAAACATTTACCTGAAATAAAAGTCTTCACAAAGGCTTTATTGGGAGTAACAATATCAGGTAATGAAACCAGTTCATTGTTGCATTCAAAACGCTTTACCTTCTTCAAAGGAAGTTCCTCAAATTCATTAGCCTCAAGACATCTCTGATATCCCATCCTGATTCTGTAACACAATAATTAAGAGTCAATACTTAAAAACAACATTTGACCACATAAATAATGGTATAAGATGCAATTGACCGTTTAATCTTAGGGTTGTTGGCCTTCGTGCTGTGTTCATATGATTATACATATATAAATATACACGTATGTATGTACATAAATTTAGAGAGAGAGATAGAAAGGTCACATTTGATAATAGAAGATCTGTGAAAAAATGCAACATCAACATTCTACAAAAATGTTCAACAGAAAAGACAATGGACTGTTTCAATTTCGAAAGAAACAAGCTAATATCAATATAGAGGATTAGGATCTCCTTTATAACTGCCTCACCATGCCACACCAGCTATGTAGATATGTTCATATGTAACCTACTGCTAGACAAAGCACACATGCTCTGTAACCTCGAGCTACCAAGCTTGATAACATGTACATCCACTTTTACTTTACAGTTGATAAGCCCTAGAAAATTCGAAGTGCTTTACTCAAAATAAATATTCTTGATGAAAACTACCCGCCGCATTCATAGTATTTAACATCAGTTTTATAAGTCTATAAATTTCTGCACTAATTTTATCTCACGTGTAATTACATTTCCTATATAATGTTTTGATTAGCCTGCAGATGGCATAGCAGCCATATCATATCACAGCCTGTAGAAACATGTGCATAGCACTGCATTGTATACATAGATGAGGTTAAGACTCCACCCCAACCCTGGCCCAAAAATATTTTCCTACCTTGTATGATGTAAGAATCGTCAAGTTCTCACTACCCCATTAAAAGCACTGAAAGTTATCAAAAAGACACTTAAACTAAATGAAAAAAATTGCTACTTAAACCCCTGTCTACAAACATAAAAACAAACTCTCAATTATTATTAAAACAATAAAAATGATGATAAAGCAGTGATAACAAAATCATTCTCACCTTGTCAATTTTTTCAAATTCAAACTTCAGAAAACCCGCCAGCTCAGTACTAAGATTAGAAGAACAATTTACGGTCAAACGAAAATCCAAAAGCTTAATTGAAGAGAATTTGACAAAGAATTTCACAATTAAGCAAGTTCCTCGGCGCCAAAGAGCGTATCCCCAACTAAATTTCATTAATTAGAAAAACAACAAATTAGCAGTTCAAACCCTAACCCTAGATTCTCGACTCACTCCCGAAATTACGAAATTAAAAACCATACGACGACAAGAATTTCGTAAAGGATAGGAAGGAATAAAACCCCTCAAGCAATTTATAGAAAAACCCTCCACAAATTCAAAGATCGAGAAGCCCTAAAAATTCGACCGCTCCGAAACCCTAGATTCCTAAACTCGTTCAGTCTTATGTCAAATTGGGGCCAAATACAAGATGAATAAGAAACAAAACCAGGAATTTTTGCGGAATAGGGAAGGGGATTGGACAATTGGATGGCCTTTGAAGGACAGAGTCGAAACCCTAACCCTAGAACACGATAATGATCACGAAAAGGGGACGGTTTTGGGATCAAACGGAAGCAAACAACAGAAATTGAACGAAATAGGAACTTGATTCAAGAATTAAGAGCAATAATCAAAAAGAAATCGAGGATCCAAAGTGAAAAGATAGAACGAAGAAGTCGAAGAAGCACGAGGTACGGTTCGTGGTTTTTAAAACGAGATGGTCCGACATAAAAATCGGGTTGGCTCTATTCGACCCAAGTTTTGAATTTCCAATAACAAAGGAAGGTTATATATAACCTGAAGTAGGGGTGTGCAAAATAACCAAAAAAGTGGGTCGAACCATGAACAGAACCGAACCGCTCCAGAAAATAATCGGTTTTAAAAAATTAGTTCATGAACCGAACCGGTTTTTAAAGAATCGGTTCACGAACCGAACCAGTTTTTAGAACCGATTTAAGAACCGAACCAGTTTTTAGAATCGATTTAAGAATCGAACTAGTTTTTAGAACCGATTTAAAAACCGAACCGTTTCTGAACCGAACCATTTTCAAACCAAACCAAATTAATTTTTATAACTTTATTTTTTAAATTTTTTAAATTTTTTTCTTTTCAAAAGAGGGTCGACCCGAATCGGTTGCAAACCACTTCCGAACCGGTTCTGAACTGAACCGAACCACTTTCTTTGCTCTATACAATTTTTTTTTTTGCTTATTATCTACAGTGGTAGGCCTACAAGGCATGTAGGCCATGTCAGACTTTCTTATTTTTATAAATGGGCCGAGCTCTGACTACAAATAAAACCTTTAATAGGCCAGTAGGCCCAGTCTATTTACACTCCTACTTGGGAGTGATTATATTTACAACCCAAATAGTTTACAAACTCTTACAACCATATCTTAAATGTTGATTTTCGTCAATCAACGATTGTTATTTATTGTGAATTAATAATTAATTAATAAATTTGATTTGTGAAAATCTTAACCGTTGATTGACGGAAATTAATGGTAAAGATATAATTGTAAGAAATTGTAAATGAAAATAGGTTATAAGGGACATGTTATATTTATAAAAAAATTTATTTACAAATTACACTAAGTATGACAGGTCATACTTTAATTATGCACTGTATAACCGGTCACACTTACTGTAGTTTGTAAAAAAAAAATTATAAATGGATCGTATTCCAAAAACCAATCCCAATCTATTACAAACCATATTATTTTATGGGGACATTTTATGTGGATTAAATTTTGAAATTCAACCCATAAAAAATGACGGGATAGACGGCTAGATCCAATAAGTTAAACGGATTAAATAAACGTGTTGATTTATTTAATTGGAAATTTATGCTTTTTTTTTAAGTTAATTTACGTTAAGTATAATTTTCCGCCAATTTAAAATAAAGGTATCTTATTTTATAAAAAATAAAAGAAGGAAAATAATATATGACAAATTCACATTGTTATTTACTTTTAAATGGATGGATGATTCTCTTATGAGTAGACCGAATGAATATACTTCCTATGGATTAGCTTATATGCTTGAGAAATTGTGACGCCCGGTTTTTTTTTATCACTTTGACTTACTTGAAATTTCTTTAAATCTTAACAAATTTTGATTGAGTTCATCAAATTTTTATGACTATACAACATTACTTAAGAAAAAAATAATCATTTGCAACAATCAACAACTCGTACTAGGAGAAATGAATAAAAGAAAGAACTAAGATATTCATATTACTATCTTTTTCTACTACCATTCTAATCATAATTGAATCAATCTTTTAACAAAAGATGGGCTGAAGAGAAAGAAAAAAGTTGAGGAAAAATTTGACACAATGATGATTAAAGTGGTAGTGGATTGATAATAAGAAAAAAAATGATAATATGAATATTCTACCTCTAAATTAAAATAGCAACGTCTGAATTATTTTATACCGGTACAAATTATACTCTCAATCTTGATTATTGATTCTATTTATATGTAATAGTTGTGATTTATTATATATTTGAGCAAATAGGTTCAAGAAAATCATTGCTCAAGATTTGGTATAAGACTTCTTATTTTATACCTATCAAGCTACACCCCGAAGATTTTTCAATAAATGCATAAACCAATACCAAAGCCACGAGAGAAGTTAGCAAGTTCATTTGTCATATCAGAATTTGTAGCATAAATTCAATAACTCTATAAATTTGTTGTTTCTTTCTTGTTAATGTAAAAAAATAAAAAAAATTACAATATTACTTATTATTGTCATGACATATTATCAAAACTAGACTTTCTAAACATTGTTGTAAAAGTTATTTTTCTTTAACAATTTAACAACATATTATTATAACATTTTACAGTATTGCTAATATAACATTTCTCAACTTCGAATACAAATATAACAAATGTTGCCTATTGCATAAAATTACTAAACTAATCACTTATTTAATAGATAAATGCAAGTCAATAAATTATATTTTTTTAGCTAAGCTGGCTAGGTCCGCCACTTATCTCAAAACAATTAATATGATTGAAAATCTGATTTTTTTTTTTTAAGGTAACCAAATCATCACGGATAAGTTGTGCATCCCAATGGAAATAGGTAAATCTTGGAAAAGTGAGCATCTCAACATCAACGAGTCTTAACCTATGTTGCACCGACACCGACACGAGACACGAGATACGAGATACGACACGTCACGACACGTTAATTCTAAAAAATGTTAAATTTCGACACGTTTTGATATTATATAATATTTTTAATTTATGTAGTGTATATTATATTCAATATTCAATAATTTAACAAAAAAAAAAGTAAACTTATAATCCTTATCAATTTTGCAAAGAAACTTAAAATATTCCAAATGTTTGTATTAAACTCAATAAAATAGTAATCGTAATCCAACGAATTTAATAGTTGGAACTCAAAATGCAACGCAACGTATCATTTGAACCTTTTTTGAGTCATTGCAATAAGTAATGGAGTGTCGAGAAGTGTCGGAGTGTCGGGAAGTGCCGGATACGACACGTTAAAGATTTTGAAGTATCGGTGCTTGATAGGTCTTAACCAAAGAAACATGGCCGTGATACTGCATTTCAGTCATGGCATGGAGTGGAAAGTTGTACATGTAAAACACGGTGATGCTATGATTTCAATCAAGCAGCACGATTATTAGGAAAATATTAAAATGAGACTATCATTTCAATCAAGGAGATCACATTAGAGGAATTTTGGTGACTTTATACGAGAGAAACTACTCATTCTAGGATAGCTTATTATGCGTAAATTTTAATAGGATAATTACGTACTATTGGATTGAAAGGTAATAAAGAGTCTCTCCGATGTGCATATATATATATGCATTATATAGGTTAAACCTATTTACCATGGTAAATCCATACACAAGGCACAATACTATATATTTACTGCTAAGCAGTTTTTAATAATAAAACGTCAAACAATATTTATCATTATTAGATTTTAAAAAGTAATAATATACTCTTATTAATTTTGAAGTCCAATTTGTTAAATATCAAGATACAAGAGGAATTGATAGTAATTCTTGTTGTGTTAAATTACATAACATTGGTTCTATTATATAGCAAACCAATTGAAGAATACAATGAGACACACACAATGTGGGACTAACACTCTTAACACTTTTCAAGCTGTAGCATATAGATCATATGCTACAAGCTTGATACATAAATAATACTCCTATTAGGAACCAAAAGCAATAGTGCTACATCAACAAAATGAAGTGACCAAGTAACATAACATCAAAATAAATCTCCTATATGAGAAACCAAAAATCAACAATGTGCTAAAAATGGCGTCGGAATGAACATCAACATGGAAGATGCCGGAATGATCATCGGCAAAGACATCTGTGCTGGAATGACCATCAGCAACATGGAAAGTGCTCCCCCTCAAGAGGAACTTCGGAGCCGGAATTATCATCGGCAAAGACAACTGTGCTGGAATGACCATCAGCAACATGGAAAGTGCTCCCCCTCAAGAGGAACTTCGGTGCCGGAATTATCATCGACAAAGACAACTGTGCTGGAATGACCATCAGCAACATGGAAAGTGCTCCCCTTCAAGAGGAACTTCGGAGCCGGAATTATCATCGGCAAAGACAACTGTGCTGGAATGACCATCAGCAACATGGAAAGTGCTCCCCCTCAAGAGGAACTTCGGAGCCGGAATTATCATCGGCAAAGACAACTGTGCTGGAATGACCATCAGCAACATGGAAAGTGCTCCCCCTCAAGACGAACTTCGGAGCCGGAATTATCATCGGCAAAGACAACTGTGCTGGAATGACCATCAGCAACATGAAAGGTGCTCCCCCTCAAGAGGACGATGAATAGAATAAATAGTCCATCTTGGGAAGAAAGAAGATTAAAAAAAAACTTCACATAATCGGAAAAGTCGCCGGAGACGGCGGTGGGTCGTCGGAGACGCTAGTGGGTCGTCAGAAAAGTCGCTAGAAAGTCATCAAAAAAAGTCAACGGAGATGGCAGTCAACGGTGGTCGATCAATGGCGGTCAACCCAACAGCTTCCCAAGGATCATTCTTTTCTGATGTGACAGATCAGTCTAAGCTGCAGTCACAGAGCATACTAAGAAAAACCCGAAAAAGAAATAACAACGAGAATCCCTCAAGGAGGGTGATATCTCTCTATAACCATATTGAAATTATGGAAAAGTGAACTAAGCTAAGCGGATTAAGATTCCTCTTGTTAGGCTCTAGATACCATGTTAAATATCAAGATACAAGAGGAATTGAATACTTGTTGTTAAACTACACAACATTGGTTCTATTATATAGCAAACCAATTGAAGAATACAATGAGACACACACAATGTGGGACAATACAATCTTAACACAATTAATAATAATTTATATAAAAAATATAAATTTCCGCAAAAATTAGCATTTTTTTTTTTTGTCATTCTTATTTTGACTCATTGTCTTCTATTATGAAGCTGAGGAAGAAGCCCCAAAAGTGCCAAAGGTGCGGACTGCTCCATGAATTTCTTGTAGCTTTGTGAATGTTTAATCCTTTCATGGTTTAACAGTGTGTATTTCTTTCGTTCTGTGGTAAACTTATCCAAATTCTTCTTGGGTTCAACTAAATAACTGATCATTAGACCTCGAAAGTTTGAACATTAATTCTTGGTTTGGGTTAAACTTGCCTCAAAATTAGTGAACGAATGAAAATCAAGAGAAGGGAGAAAACAATACTTTAATTTTGTTAAGCCACTTACGAGAAATATTTACAACTAAACTGGGTGTAGATGTGCCCGACCTACGTTTAGCCCGGTCTAGCCCAGCCTACGTCGAAAGATAGAGTAGGCTTAGACTTATAAGAAAGTCTTTTTATCAAATAGCCCGTAGGCCAATTTTGTCAAGTCTAGCCTAAAACCTTGTAGGCTGACCTATTTAATTTTTAAAAATAAAATAAAATATATTTATTTTAGATGGCAATCAGTACCAACCCTAAATCATTTTATGCAACGCCGCTTCTCCCTTCTCTGATCTGTCTTTTCTCTGGCTGGGGTATTATGTTGACTCTTTCTTATTTGTCATTTTTTATTTCTTATGAGAAGTACTAGTGCATGCATGAATAAAGCTTTCTCAATATATTTTTATAGTTATTTTTTTTACTATTGTAAAAATTTTAATGCTCAATAGTGAAATTTGTATCTCGTGTAAAAAATGCAGCAATTTATGAACACGTTAATGACTTGTAATGTCAAGCAAATATTTTAAAAATTGTTAAAAACATTTTTAAATTTTTTAAAAAATATATTACTAGGGAGGTCTACAAGGCCTGTAAGCCATATCAGGCTCTCTAATTTTTGAAAATAGGCCAGACTTAACCTATTAATAAAGTCCTTAGTAGGCCAATAGGCCATATAGGTTGAATATTATTTTATGTAGACTTAGGCCAGGAAGACCGAAGTCCGACCCAGCCTGACCCATTTACACCCCTAATTACTAACATACCATGTGATCAACTAACAAGCTAGAGAGAGAAGCATTTTTCATGCATTCCAACCATTGAAAAAAAATAAAAAAATATTGGTGTCCAAAATTTTATGTAAATAAATACATGATGGTCTGAGCTTCAATTTTGGTCATCACCGTAATCTCTTTGAGAATAATAACAATAACAAGAAAATGCAGACACCAGAGACCCCCTCTTCCCCATTCCCCCTTCCCCCTTTCTTAGTCGCAACTCTCTTTCCTTGTTCCTTTTCTCTCTGGGTTGATCTATGTATTTTTTGGTGGCAGGATTCTATGCCCTTTCCTTTGCATCCATCTATGTTTAATGTTGTTGCCTTATATTCACTACCTCTCCTATGGGTTATGTAGAGAAGAAATGAAGACAACTATATGGGTTCTGTAGAGAAGAAACGACGACAAGGAAATGAAGAAGAAGGGCACATTTGTCCAAAAAATTTGGTGTCCAAATTCCTACATCCGGTAAACCAAAAATACCACCCTTTTAGTGGTATTTTAAAAAATGAAAATCACTCAAAATTTGTACATAACTTGAAATCTAGGATAAATTGGATGACCGGATAAATATTGTAAAAACTCATACCTTTGAGAGTGATGGTAGAAGAATAGTTGAATTATTTTAAAATTATAAAAAAAATTGCTCTTCGTTCTCTCAAGATTTATGTTACTAAGAGTTTCATTTGAACTGATGGAGGAAGGTATAGGTAGGAGTAGGGGTGTTAACGGGCCGAGCCGAGCCGAGCTTTGATCTTAACGGGTCAAGCCTGTATTTAAATGTGTCCGACTGGCCTTAGCCTGTTACCTGTCACGAATATAATATTGGCCTGTGACCTGGTTTATTTACAAAAAATAAAAGCCTGTGTGAAGCCTGTCTTAGCCTGTTAGCATGTTAAAGAATATAAATAAGAGAACAAAATTCCACAAAAAATCAATTTCCAGATAGAAACCTTAGCTTCCAATTTGCAGCAATAATTTACAAAGTCTACAATAAATAAATAAAAATTAAAGTGAGAGAAGGTAGATAACAAGTTATATTATCTTAACCCATTATAAAAAAAAGTGCCAACAAAAATAAATAAATAAAAAATAAATAAATAAATTGACACAAACAAGCAGTGCACAGTGGAACGAATGAGTTTTTGTGGGTTTGTTTGTGTTAAGGAGGATGAAGGATAATATAGAACAACACTAGTAATTCCATAAATATACATAAATTCAATATATATTCAAATAGCATAATATAGAACAAAATCATTCAAAAAGTCTGTTAAACCAATAAAATGGGGTGAAATAAATTGATGAGAGAGAGTTATTACAAGTAGTATAAAAAATATAAATAAATATTTATAGACTAGGCTAGCCTCGGAGGCTCTAAGGCCGAGCTTCTGAATTAGAGCCTGAGGCCTTTTTATTAAACGAGCTTTTATACAAGTCCAAGCCTGGTTCCAACACGAGATTTTATTAAACGAGTTCAGGCCTTTACGAGTCGAGCCAAAGGCCCCTGAAAGGCCCCTGGCTCGTTTACCACCCCTAGGTAGGAGTGTTCAAAATATTCAAAAGAACTAAACCAATCCATAACCAAACTGCTCTATAATTTAAACATCAAATATTTTTAAAAATCGGTTTCATATGAAACTGTATTTTATTTTTATAAACTGGTTATTTACCAAACCATAAAAATAATTGGTTTTCCATAACCAAACTGCTCTATAATTAAAGAACAAATAAGTAAATCCATTGTGAGTTTTCCTTTTAATGGCGCTATCAAAGACGTTAAGTCAATTGATTAATTTCGTTGTCCTTTTCGATATTATTTTATAACTTCAACTTTGTCATTTCAAAGCCTCCGCCTTGTCAGGTTATAAGTTTGCCCGGAGGCTTGTATGTGGTTATTTTTATTTTTTTGGGAAAAAAAGTTGTTACGTTGCATAAGAAGTGTTTTCTTAGGATGCGACCTTTCGATCTATGTGTAATTTTTTTTTTAAATAAATGTTTTCTACTCGAGCTGCTTAACTTTTTTTGCTAGTTTATTATTTGAAAGTTTGACTCAATTGACTAATATAATAAGCATGGGAAAAGATAATACTTATTTGTTATTTAATTGTAGAGCAGTTTGGTTATGGATAATCATGAATAACCAATTATTTTTATGGTTTGATAAATAACCAATTTATAAAATAAAATGTAGTTTTATATGAAACCGATTTTTAAAAATAATCGGTTTTTAAGATGTAGAACAGTTTGATTATGGATCGGTTTGGTTCTTTTGGACATTTTGAACAACCCTAATTATACACATTTCCAATATTATGGGGAGAGGGAGAGAGGAAACACAAAGGCAAGGTGAGAGAATAAAAAAATGTTCCCTCTCATAAATATATTGAAAATCTAATCTATTTTTTTGGTGTTAAGGAAGGCTCATGCCCCCACTTACAAGCTACACACCCAAATAGGAGATATCAACGAGATTATCACTGAGTGTCTAAGACACCACCACACTCTGGAGTTTGGAGGAGGTTTTTGAACAAATGCAGAAACCGATACCAAAGCCTCAGGAGAAATTGGCAAGTTTATTTGTCATATCAGCATTTGTGGCATAAATCCAAATACTCTATAATTTTTTTTTTCTTTTTTTGTTTTTTTGTATACCTGGAGGTATCCTCATTCAACCTCCTCCAGTCACTTTGCACTCGGGGTATGACCCTGTAGGCTAGCCCCTCATTGGAACAACAGGTGCAATGAGCTTCGCTACCGGAGGAAGGATGAGACTAATCCACCAATCGAGAAGAGAGGCACATCCTCTGGCCCCCAAAGATTTTCCAAGAATTTGGTTGAGGCAGAGTTTGAACCCATAACTCAAGTAACACCTTGGGAGCTCAGTTGCCAAATAAGCTACCCTTGGGTTAATACTTATAAATTTGTTGTTACATTCTTGTTAATGTAAAAAAAATTGTACACTATTATTACTTATTAATACAACCCATAAAAGAAAACAAAAATTTCATGTAATATGTCAAATAATCCTATCTCATGTGCCACGCAAACACAAAATTGACACGCATAAATTCTTTTGAAGGTTATTCATGTAATACCCTATTATGTCAATAGGATATTAGTGAAAGTGAAATTTAATATACTAATTATTTATATCTTATCGTATTGTTTCAACCCACGTAATAACTTCTAATTATAAACAAATGAATTCAAATCTTATTTTTATAATAAGTTCCAAACTTGACAATTGATTTCTACATCAAATTAATTCAAATCAAATCCAATCAAACATAATATTTATGATTCCGTACACAAACTAATATTTTGAGGGCTATTTAGTTGGTTTCGTGAAGTTCTTGAACCATTCGACAGATTGTTTGGGATATCTCTTCAGGTTGTCTTTGTAATCAACAAAATACAAACCAAATCTAGAAGAGTATCCAGCTGCCCATTCCCAATTATCCAGTAGTGACCATACAAAATATCCTTTCACATTGCAACCATCTCTGCAATCAGCCAAATCAGTACTTCATTAGTTTATTAACTTGAAAAAATGGTTATGGAATGCTCCTTGCACTCTAATATACTAACAAATTATAAACAAATTATAAATGTGGTCATGTTATTTAATCACAACCACTCATTAATGATGAGATAAGAGAGAGAAAAATATATGATTTTAAATGAGTGGCTGTAATCAAATATCATGACTACTTTTTCAGAGAATCCAGTTATAATAACTATTACATACTTGATAGAAGCCAGTAAGGAAGATAAATAGCCACTGAGGTATCTAATCCGTTTCTCATCCTTTAGAGCCTCCTTAATGGAGATAAATGGATTATTTGGATCATCCATCCCTGTGACAAACATGAGAAAGAAGATTTAGCTCATAACTATCATTCTTTGCTGGCACTTTTATTTATTCTGTTTTGCCAACAACTTAAAGTAACGGGCTAGCTGAAAAAGGAGAAAAAGAAAAATGTTCTATTGCAAGTTATAGAACATTAACAAAAACTATGCTGTCAAGGATTAGAGGGAGAAGATTTTAGACTTCTGCTAGTTAATTTTTAAATCATATCATGATGACCAGCCCTGTAAAAATGCTATCATGCATCATCTCCGGAAGCTAATATATACTATACTTTATCATAAACACCTAGTATCAACTATGTAATTTATGCTAGTCTTAAAAATTTTTATTGCTAAATTGCATTCTAGAGTTTTGGCAGATTATAAGAGTTTGGAGATTACCATTTTCCGTGATAAAGACAGGAGGGTTCCCATACTTTTGTTTGATGTAGTTCATTAAGCTTCTCATACCTTGTGGCACAATATACAACCATATAGAATTTGCCTGCAAAGAATTTACAAATTATGGCATTGACTGAGAAATGCAACTGAGATATATGCTTTAAGTGGCTCTGCTAATGTGGTAAAAGGGAGAGTTGATTATAATTAAACATGAAATTAGTACAAGTACAAGAAGGACAATAAGAGAGAACTAAGGAGAGGGTTTTTATATGTTTTTCTATTTTTTTTTTCTTTTAACAATTTTGGTTTTCTATGGTAAATTACGTTGGGTGATGCTAGAGAGCGCTAGAGCATTGTAAGCTCTAGCTTTCAGTAGCAAAATGCAATCTGATTGTGTTTTATGGGACACACAGGATCCGTTTACAAATTTTTTGGAATTTTTTTACAAATTACACTATATTCTCCCGGGAGAACATAATGTAGTTTGTAAAAATTTATATTCTCCCGGGAGAATATAGTGTAGTTTGTAAGAGTTTATAAACAAAAAAGTTTATAAATATAACTTGACCCGTGTTTTATTTATAAAGCAAATAGTAAATCAGTCATCATTACATTAGGGTCACATCTCAGCAAGACAAAAAAATACATGACTTATGAAAGACTTACTTTTTCTCCAATAGTTTTAGTACCATTGAATGCTGAAAAGAATTGGAAAGAAAATAGTGACTTAGAGGCATAGCAAAACAACAAAATCATAAAGCACTCTGATAAAGTAAAAGTAAATGATTGCTTGATAATGTTTGGTCTGAAACTTACGAAGGGTAACGGCACCGGAGTCTGCAATGGAATCATGGAGCAGAGTTCCAATTAAATTAGTAGAATTGTCTCTTGCATAAAACGTGGTGTAATGATTGATTCCCACAAAATCTAATGAACCCTTAACAAGAGCAGCCTCAGATTCAGAAAATTTTGGAAGCCTGCTTCCTACTCTGCTCCTCATTGAGCTTGGATAATCTCCAAACATCAAAGGATCAAGAAACCTGTCATCAAGACATTTAACAATTTAGTTTTGAGTTACGATTTTTTTTTCTTTTTTTTTTCTTTTCCATTTTTACATGTGAATAAGGTGGAGACATATTTGAGGCCTTATTAAGGTGAGTCTTTTTTATAAGCGCCTCACAAGCTCATTTTTGGTATGTCTTGTGCTACACAAACCCAATTTTTTTTTTCTGCCTCGTGTTTTTTCTTAATTCCACCTAAAAATGGGGGTGCGGTGAGGATCGAACTCGCAACCTTGTGGTCACTAAAGCTCTGATACCATGATAAGTGTGTCACTTCAACCCAAAATATTAAGGTATTGAGTGAGGCTAAATTAATTATTTTATATCTCTCTAATACTTTTATGCAACTTCTACATAGAAGTTCAAGTGAAAACATTTTTCCCTTTCATATTCTTATCCAGCCATTCATTAATGCCCCTCCATAGAAAATAAGAAAATATCAATCTATGAGGTACTATGTGAATGACATACCAGCCCAGCTGAAAATCTTGAGCTCTCTGAGCTGCTTCAATGTCTTTTTGGGTGTTAGTTACTGGTTCAAACCAAATGACATCAAAAGCTATCCCAAGTGATCCACCCTGTGTATTCTGTGGAATAACGGAGTTATTTATTAGTAATATATAGGATTTTTAATGAGCTGTACATCATTGCACTAGGAGAATCGAACTAGATAGTAGATACAAATCTATACTTGCATAAGCTTTAAAAGCATAATGATTATTAAAATCTCCAATACCAATGACACGGTGAACAACTTTTATGAAATTCAACTTGAATTTTTAGAAGGTTCTACCTAGTTCTCAAAACTGATTCATTGTACTGCTTTCTTGATAATATTTCAACTTTAAGTCTTCACAATATCCATAACATTGGGGAAGGATCTGTTTACAAACTTTTTTTACAAATTTTTGCAAATTATACTATGTCTGACCGGTAATACTTCACTCAAGAGTGTATTACCAGTCAGACATAGTGTAGTTTGTAAAAAAAAGTTTGTAAATATAACCTTCTCCCCATAACATTACCTTATATTTTTTCCTATAAATATCTGCTACTGCTGCATGAGAACGCAGGACATTGTGACCAACAATGTAAGGTTCAGTTGCTGAGTTCCCTGCCCTACAAAACAGGTGAAGGAGAATGGAGCACCGTCCAGGTGCCTGTAGACCAACATCATATCCTTGTGTGGCAAATGTATGAGGCTCATTAAATGTGATCCAATGCTTCACCCTGTCCCCGAATTTCTGAAAGCATGTCTCAGCATAAGTTGCAAAGTCCTTTCTGTAGCACATAAGTATCATATAACTTATTACCAGAATTACAAGAATACTGTAAAATCATGTTAAATATGATGAATAACATTCTCTTAGCATTTTATACATTATCTCAGTGCTGAGCCATCCAGTATACTCGTCTTCTAAGGCTTGAGGTAAGTCCCAGTGGTAGAGGGTCACATAAGGTTCAATTCCTGCAAATGTAATGGATCAAGCAATCAGAAGCATTGAAGGCATCTTGGATCCTGATAAAATCGTGGTTTGATGTAAGCTAATATAACTCAGACTTCACAAAAAAGGATCGAAATTTTATTTTTTTATTCACAACTAAAATACAAAATTTAACTATTGCACAGGGATAATGAGAGCTACCTTTGGCCAGTAATGCGTTGATGAGTTTATTATAATGATCAATTCCTGCCTGATTGATTTCGCCAGATCCATCTAACACATGAAATTTTATGATTTCAGAACATTTGATCATCTTCAAAAAGTTATGCACACACGTAAGCTTAAACTTTCAAAGTAGCTAGAAATATACTGGATACTTGATCAATCAAAACTTTTGTGCTATAAATAGTCAACAGACACTCAAAAGGGTCAATGATCTTTTGGAACTTGGAGTGCAGCAATAATTTATGTTTGTTTATCCCAAATGGGGGGCTATAAACGGTAGTATATACATACTCCTAAATTTTACAATGACGATCCACTGTACTCTCTACACTTATTAACTGCACCATTGTGTTATGAGATACAACGCAAAGTAACTCATTGCCAGAACATAGCATTAAACCAATTACTAATTATATTCAAGAGAGAGAAAGAGATAGATAAAGGAGGAGAGAGAGATAAAAAGTAGGAAAAAGGATAAACACATTTCCCTTATATTAAAGATAAAAAGTAGGAAAAAGGCTTACTGGGAAAAATCCGAGACCAAGAAATAGAAAATCTATAGGCATCCGTCCCCAAGTCCTTCATTAGTTGTATGTCTTCCTGCATGAAGAAACAATTCAATGTTCAGAAACAAACAACCTTTGATCAAGGGTTGAAATAATAATTAGATTGAATTTATTATGAATGAGTTGCTTTCAAAGAGCATTTAAAGCAAGCCATTACATTTGAAGAGTGTAAGTTAATCAATTTTACATAATATTAGATGGCAATCGAAACCCTGAAAGTTTTCAAGTTAATGAACTTCATAAATGAGTTATATTTTGCAAAAGCATTTAACTAAGTGTCAGTGTTGAGTTATAATTGGCGCAGGATCATCAACGATCTTTTCTAACACTCTTCATGTGTTACGTTCTTAGTTCTTACCAAGCTGAATGTTTAGCACAAGATATATAGGTTGTAGAGTGTCCATTTAATAAAGGGGAAGGATATGTTTACAACTTTTTTTTTTTTTTTACAAACTTGCAAATTACAGTGTGTCTGACCGGTAATACTCTACTCAATAATGTATTACCGGTCAGACATAGTATAGTGTGTAAGAGTTTATAAATAAAAAATTTGTAAATATAACATTCCCCTTTAATAAAAGGAGCAAGGTCACTGGGGTCTAGCTCGGTTTTGTGGGGGGAGAGTTCCTAGGATCAAATAACTTCCCAATGTATCAAAAAATGAAAATAAAAAACAAACAAAAGACAGAAAGATTTTGCTGGCAGATAACAAAAGGTTATATATATATATATATATATATATATAGCAAGTTGCAAATTGGGAAACAGGTTCCAATTTTTTAATCTGTACCCATCATTACATACTTCGAATCGGTGGTACTGATCCACCGCAACATCAGCATTACTAAAATCTGTTATCTTGCCTGTAACAAAATGTAAGGTAATGATCAGCCAGCAGTTCAGTACAGCAAAAATTTCATGCTTCCGAAGAATTTGATATACCAAAGAATTAATTCCTAAATAACATCTAACGAGTAAAATGGTATAAAATAGATGAGGAAGGATATTCTTACTACCAAAATTTTCTATAACCAACTCACTACCTATCTAATCACCGTTGGATCAACATTTTCTCTTTTTTCAAAAATATTTTAACATTTTCTCTCTTTAATTCAATGGTGATTAGATAGGTAGTAAGTTACTAGTAGAAAATTTTGGTAGTAAGAATATCCTCCCTCAAAATAGATATGCCTTGGGGTAGACAAATAACAAAACAGTCCATCAATCTGGATTTCTATGAGAAAAAGCTAATTTCCTCGGAACATCCAAACCATATTTGGTTATTCACTTCATTGATTCATGCATGCATACTTCCATATATGGTATTTTATATGGCAAATGATCATAGTAAGATCTACATTGTAACTTTTTAATAGAGGCCATGTCATTTCATGAAAACTAAATGAATTCTAATTGAAAAGAATAATGATGATTCATTGGAGCCTAACTCAGTCCAAACCCTTAGTTGGTCTTGATACACAATTGAAATGTACCAATTAGAACAATGCAATAAATCAAGGTGTAACATCATAAATTTGTTAATTTCTACTCTTAATTTTCCCATTAGTGGTTCAGACCCCTTCTTTTTTTTTTTCCCCCTTTAAATATCTCATAGAGCAAATTCCACGCTATATAATTTTGGCGCATCACGTTCTTGAAATTCACATAAAAGAAATGCTTTAACTGATGTGTATTACTAGACGTCAATCTCATTTGTTTGTGAATTCAATTGAGACAGTTATGTAACAGGAAGGCTAATCGAAACGGATAATTGAGTATAATCTTAAGAAATTATTAACAGCAATTAAACTTAAATGATGAGTTATATATGAATATGCTCTCATGGTATCTTACCAAAAGTATGTGAAAATGTATCCCACACAGATGGTCCCCTTCCGTCTTCTTTCACTGCTCCTTCATACTATACAAAAGTCAACGATATTATTTAAATCACGTGAATAATTATATCATTTCTTCAAACAAGACAAAATCATAAAAGTTAAATGGGTTTTATAATTCTCATGTTGGATGAGAGTTGAAATCTCATGTTGTAGAGATAAAAAAAACATGTGGGACCCATGTGTTAGAAAAAGTTATATGTGGAACCCATATTAGCACCAAAAGTTATATGTGGGACCCATACCAGCACGAAAATTGAAGGGTATGTAGGAAAAATTTAATTCTAATGAGAATTATAAAACCCAAGTTAAATATATGTAAACCAAATTCACAATGATTAGAGAAACAATTGACTTATTTATCAAAAAAAAAAAAAAGAATCAATTGACTTGATTTAACCTTACGATAATTTTTTAATTTATTCTAAACCTCCACACTTCTCAACAATTTTAATCCTATTTTTAGTAAATAATATTCTGAATTATTCTTAACATCATCAGTTATATTTAAAGAAACCGTTAAAAATAACATATTCTAAATGATGGTTATACAAGGCAACAATCTTGCAGGACATACAGCAAAACAAGAGAAACAGTTAATGATGATGGAAAAAAAAATGTCAGAAAGACAAAGAAAATATCGGGAACTGATCCTCTCATATTAAAATTTTATAAAAGAATTATGTGAAATTTTTGTATCTCTTTTTTTTATCATTAATAATATTTGAATTTATTCATTTAACATAACTAATATGACATTTTAATATGAGAGAACGAGAATCTACTCCGAAAATTACGGATGAGATTCAATTAATATAAAATCCGCAAGAGGGAATATAACATTTATCTAAATCAGAAAATAAAAGGTTGTTTTTCTTTGGTAATAAATAAAATGTTTTATGTTCCCATAAATTGCCTAAAAAGAAGTGCCCCGCACCGTCCAACGAATAAATAAAGATAGTTTAAGATTCATTGTCAGAGAAATTCATTCGTATTCACGCAGGAATCCAAGAGCATTTTTTAACTATTTTTTTTGAGTGGAGAAAAAAATTTGTTAGATATTTATGGAAACACGAACAAGAGTATATATTTTAGGGGCTTACATCTCTATTAAAAAAATAAAAAAATAAAAGAAAATATTATACACGAAAATTGAAGAGTCAGCAAAATAAAAATAAAAATTCTTCTACGCAAAAATATTTTAACTTAACACTATCGATTTAAAAGTGAAGAGTGGAACAAGAGTATATATTTTGTATTTTTATAAAGCAAGGTGATTTTATTAAAATTTCTAAATGCTTATAAAAAATGTTAAATTTTATATTTATATTTTTCATAGGTTTCATGATAACTTATAAATATTTATATATAAAAAAAAAAAAAGATAATACAAACTTTATCATGGAAACCATTTCCATATGTCGGGGAAGCCGAAGGCCCTGGCCTGATTGAATCTCAATCATTAAGTACTTTGTCTTTTTCATGTAATCCTCATTATTTATTATGATAATATATTATATCACTTTATAGAAGTGTTAAAAGATTGACATTAAAAATAAATTATAATTAAAACTGGCGGATCCAAGATTCTCCCAATTAATACATTCTGATAACATTAATTGGATCTAACGTATTTATGAGTTGATTTTGATTTTATGCTCATTGGTTCAGTGGATATCTAACCCAACAACACTCAGTGATATCTTCAGCATATGGACAGAAAATTGAATGGTTTGACAACTACTTCTGGGATCCATAGGCCACAAAGCAAGAACATCACATAAAACACACGGTTGGCATCAGATTTTATTCTTCGTTTACTGATTTGGTTTTTGGATATCAATGTTTAGTGAGTTTCATGCAACAGTAATGAATAATGAAATTTACCCTCATGTTTTTAATCACTAATTTAAGTAAACAAAATTTCTTTAAAAGGAAAAATTTTTCTAACTAGTACACTAAAAAAAACCCAAAAGTCAACACAGAATACATAGGTAATAATTATCATGAAGAAGTACAGTAACTCAGCCTCGGTGGGTGTTGATATTGACCAAATTAATTACTTAGGTAGGGTGGTTGATTATGTTTTGATTTTTTTTGTTCTTAGAATTGTTTTGTAGAATGATTATGGAAGCAGTTATTTTCTGTATTTTTTTTTATTTTTAAAGTTAAAAATCAAAACAGACTAGTACAAAAAAAAAAACCCCAAAAGTCTAAAAACAAAAAAATAGGTTATAATTTTTAAAACATTTTTTTACAAAACAAGCTCACCAAATGAGTTTTTTTTTTTGAAAAGTTGAAAATTGTTTTAAAAAAAAATAATAGCCTTATATTCTGTTTTTTTTATTTTTATTTGATAAGCTCGTTTTTTATTATCTCTCATTCATTTGCGGTAACCGCTTGTTCGTGTGGCGAAAGAAAAGCATCTAAATGTGCATTCACCCAACAAAAGCAAAAGAGTAAAGACACTTATATATCAAGTTTTTTGCTTTTCATTTATCGAAGAGAAAAATCCAAACCAAAACTAATTATTATAAATATATGTATAATATTTTAAAAAAAATTCAGAAAATTTCTTCCATGGCCTGAAACTGAAACCGAAAGTGAAAAAAACAAAACAAAAACAAAAAAACATAGTGTTGGTAGTTCAATGATGAGTAGCTAGGTAAGAACCTGAAACGCTGAAGAGGCAGTGCCAAATATAAAGCCATTTGGAAAGTCTGTCCTTTTAATCTCTGACATGCATATCTGAATCTGAAATAATGCCATCACTTGTAATATAAGAAAAATGCCTCTTCTCAAGGCCATGGTGTGAAGATAAAGAACGAAATGAAAAGAGAGAAGATCTATTCAATTTTGCAAAATAGAAAATGAGATAGGTATAATATAGAGTGAGAGAGTTTCAAGGAGTATATATATAGAGGAAATGAAGGAGGGAAAATTGGGAAGAAGGTTAGGGAGACAGCTAATGATGTGATGAGGATGACAGGAGTGGAAGAGTGTGAATGGGAAGAGTTATTGCATAAAAGAATGTTGTCTTTGTTAGTGGAGCGTTGTGACCTTAAAAACGATAGTTATTTTTGGTATTGGCCTATGACGGAAACTCACACGATTGCTTTCACACACACACAATGAATAATAGGATTGCTTTCCTATTATGCTTTTCTTATCCTTCTTTTCCATTACTACCAAAACTTTCTACTACCAACTTATTAACTATCTAATCACCATTGGATGAATATTTTCTCTTTTTTCAAAAACTTTTTGGCATTCTCTCTTTTGATTCAATGGTGATTAGATAGGTAGTAAGTAGGTAATAGAAAATTTTGGTAGTAAGAATATCCTCCATCTTTTTATAATATTTAATCATAATAATTTTGTTTCATTTCATTCCTTTTTTTTTTTTGGAGATATCATTTCATTCCTTTTAATTTCATTAATTATACCTATTATTAGATATATCCAAAAATAACTTTTGCATCTTTTTTCCTTTGTCTTTATTTGTGTCTATCCAACAACCTTGCTTCATATAAGATCTTTTGATATTCTTATAATAAGTAAGTTTCCTTCTGCATAAAGAAAAGAAATTCTGGAATTGGTGAATCGGTAAAATTGCACTATCCAGAATTTAACATAAAAATCATTACATTGCTTTGCTGTTGTTTTTCGTTTTGTTTCTTTGCTTTTATATGTTACTATCTTACTTTTACTTTTTACCCTTTTTTGTATTGTTATGGTATGAGTTTTAATTTAAAAACCACAAAAGATTATTTCACTGTTAATTACTTCATTTTTTACCAAGAATTTTTTTTAATCTTTTAAAAATATTCCATTTATTTGTAATAAAAATTTGTGAATATCTTTTCATTAATTAGCTTAGCATCAATGTGTTCAATAAGATTTAAATATAATCTTTGGGGTAAAAAATTAAGCCCTAATTAAGATTAAATCAAATAATGCTACTCACATTTAATATAAAAAAAACTACTCTTTTAAATCTAATTAACGAGGGTGGGGTGAAAACAATTTTGTACGCAGTCTTACCTTTATATAGCTACAAAGAGACCATTTCCCGAATTCGAACCCCCTAACATACTGATGTTGCCTTCAAAAATTAAGTACAACAGTATGAAAATTTTCGAATATTTTTTTTTAATTTCAACTATAACATTTTTATTTTTTTGAAACAAACCATTTTAGTTAATCAGCTCCCAATGATCCCCGCAAACACCCTTACTTTGGATATTACAATTTTCCATCAGGTTGTAATGCGCACTAGCTAGCTTGCATTTGCATCCGTGGAAATTCGAGTATATATAAGTATTTTATATGAATATTCAATTAACTGCGTTAAAATTTTGATAAGGAGAATTTTATTATTTTTGTAGTCATGCACTCATGCCCGATTCAAACAAAATTAATAGGATAATCGATGAATTGATACAGAAATAAAAAATTGTTGTTACATATATGATCATTTTGAGAAACTGAGGATGAGATTATTTTAATTTTGTTTTTTTGGACTTTTTAGGATACTTCTACACTTTTTAAACATGAAATTGAATTCGTTTTTTTTTTTACTGAGAAATTATTTTTTTGGGATATAAAGTATCACGGTTAGGCTTTTTCCTTGTGCAAGTCTTCAAAACTCAAAATATTATTCTCCCTAGTGCAAAAACATTTATCTTTACAATCAATCCATTGTGGGTGAAACTTCATCTATTTGATATACTTAAATATGAAACTTCGTTGTAACTTCATTCCGTACAAGCAAGGCTTATCTGGATACAAATTTCGTTTGGCATACATAATGTGTACGTAACAATATATAGATAATAATATTTGCGAAATCCAGTTTGTCACATGCAACTCAGTCTAAATAGTATGTCAGCTTTCATAGAAGGAACATATCATAAAGGACTCAATCTTATATATTCTTTAATGTTAGATACTTTAACAAGATATTAGATTCAAATCTGTTTTCCTAAATATATATAATTGTTTAAAACAAATTGCAACTAGAAAGTATACGTGTCATTCTCTGTTTTTAGCTTTCTTAGAAGAATACATTCTTATATTTATCCTTTTAAAAGAAAAAATATTTATTTTTTTAAATGACATAAATTATATCATTTTACTCTCATAAGGAGGTGTGACTTACACCTTTATATTTTTTTGTCAACTCTTTCTTCTCCTTTATCTATCTCTTTCTCTCTTTTAAAATGACACAACTTTTTTTTTGATAAACAAATGACATAACTTTACATCCTTTAAAATGACACACACTTTACCCTTTCTTTAATGGTATATATCCTAACGAAATACTAGTTTCAAATTTATAATTGATCATACATGTATCATTTTCTGCGTTTAGCTTTCTTAGAAGGAACATATGATGAGCCCATTCTTATATAGTATAATGTTAGATACCCTAGCAAAATATTAGATTCAAATGTGGTTAGTTAAACTGATAAAATTGTTTAAAACAAATTGACGAAGACTTAATTATCAGCACATATATAGCAAAAGCCATTAAAGCTGCACCAGTAAATTAATACAATTGCATCCACGCAACAAAACTGCACTAGTGGTCATAACGATCAAGTAGTTAGAAATTAGTTTTAGTTCACATTCAGTTATAGCTTTTGTTTTGTATTTTCAATTACTTTCAATTCTTGTAAAGGCATTATATATAGGTGCATAACATACTGTTGTACTTAATTTTTCATACTGCCCAAAATATCAAGATAAGATTACATTAATGGTTTTTACATATTTTATGATAGTCCACTGAATTTAAGAAGTGGATAATACACAGATTCACCTATCTATGCTAAGAAATTTTGTAAGAGAAAGTGAGGGACGGTAAGAATCGAATCCGTGACACAGAGGTTCTGATACCATATAAAGAATCAACTCAACCCAAGAATTTAATATATATGGATAATTGTCTTTTTATAGCTTTCTAACTGGATATATATCATGTGTTAGGATTTTGACTCATGCATGCATCTTCATAAAAATTTGATGTTTATCCATAGTAAGTATAATTTTGAAGGCAAAAAATAATAATATATTGCATTTTAAATAAAAATTTATAAATTTATGGTTGTTTTGGAAATATTTACGGATGCATAATAGTGTGTCACGCCCGGATTGGGCGTCATTAGTCATGCCTAAGTTGACATCACCCAAGAGGCAGTCACGCCTAATTTCGACGTCACTCATCTGGTGTTGACACATGGCACAAAAAATTAACAATTTAATCGTAAAACTTCTGAAGTACCATAACTTTTGACTCGTGTATCCGAATCAGGTAATTTTTTTTTATTCCACATAATTTTTCGAGATCTATGCAATGACACCTCATTTGACATATTTTATCTCTCACAAACACAATTTGAATTTGCAACAATGAGATTTTATCTTAAAAGTCGTGGTCTGAAATTAATGATGGCATCAAAGTGGATTATCAAATATGCAATATGTCAAAGAGGCATCCAATTGCATGCTTTTCATGAGACTTGTAGATTCTTCTGATGGACTTTATGCTCTGAAACATGCTTTGATAAGAGGGTTTGAGGTGTTATATATGTTTGTAATAATGCATTCTTCGACATCTATAATAGCATAATTCACCTCAAACCCTCTTATCAAAGTATATTTCATAGCATAAGAACATATTTTTAATGCAATATATCAAAAGTTTTGCATTTTTTAATGCAACTTAAAGAACATTATATTCTTTCCAATCTCTCACACACTTTTATATTGTGACACTTTCTTTTCACATAATATTATGCACTACTTTTTTTCAAACACTTGGTAGAAAATATATATTTTACTATGAGATTAAGTATTCTTATGTATAGATGGACTAATCCACTTTGGTACCATCATTAATTTCAGACCACGACTTACAAGATAAAGTCTCATTGTTGCAAATTCAGATTATGTTTGTGAGAGATAAAATATGTCAAATGAGGTGTCATTACGTAGATCTCGGAAAGTTATGTGGAATAAAAAAAATTACCTGATTCGGATACCCGAGACAAAAGTTATAGCCTTCAGATGTTTTACGATTAAATTGTCAATTTTTTGTGACACGTGTCAATACCAGACGAGTGACGCCTAAATTAGGCGTAGCCTCTTGGTTGACGCCTAAGTTAGGCGTGACTGGTGACGCCCACATTGGGCGTGATATTATGCAATAAATGTGTAATTATTTTCAAAACAGCCATAAATTCATAATTTTTTATTTAAAAAACAATAAATTAATTTTTTTGCCTAATTTTGAAGTTTAAAGAATCTAAATTGAAGATATTATAAATCCCTTAGGGGGCGTTTGGTAGAGGAGAAAAAAAAATTTATCCGAGAATCATGATTTCCAAGAATATAATGAGAAAGTGAAATTTCCAGAAATGTTACCAAAAAGTTGTTTGGTAGGCGAAAATATTCTCAGGAATATTAGGTCAATTTTCTAAATGCATGTTTGGTTGATTGTAAAATATTGCTGAGAATAATGAGTGATTTTACAAAAGTGACCTTGTATCTTAAATTTACTCATCATTTTCATTCAGCCAAAAAAAATTACTATCGACCCAGAAAACAAAATCGTCCACAAAATGAAATCAACTTTAAGCCAAAATAAAATTCGAACGAAGAATCCATTATCGTCGAAACCCACAACCATCATTTTGCGTTTCTTGCTACCTCTAATCCATCTGAACTTTTGTATTTTCGTTCATTTTGTGCGATTCATTTGCCACTGCATGTTTTTTCCCAAGTCCGTCTTTTTCCCGGTAAATGTTTTCATGTATTTCCGAAGAAAAAAAAACTACCTAAATCGTCTTCGTCTTTAGCAATCAATCGTCTTCATCTTCGTCTTTTTCCTGCCACTTCCATGAACTTCTTTAAAGATTCTTTGTTGTTGAAAGCATGATGCAAAGGGTAAAGCAGTCCCAAAAAACCAGAAAAATTTATCCAAGAAACTGGATTGTGAAAATTCCACCTATTTTGTGGTATTTCTTGATGGTATTTTGACCACAAATTTGCACTAGAATCAAAATGCTGGGCGTTTGGGAATCATGGGCAAAATTTTGGATCCCCTCTACCAAACATAGATATATCACAATCCCAAGTGAGGATTTCCAGGATTTTAAAAAAAACACCTCCACCAAACACCCCCTTAGGGTTTGGAAATTTAGAAACTAGGGAGTCTTGGAGACGAATGAAATTTGTTTGAAAACCAAGTTATGAAATAAAGAATAAGTGACACAAGTTATGAGATAGGGTGTACAAGAGTCATTGAGCTGGGGCTGGTTTAGGTATTTTAACTCCACGACTATGTTTATGTTTAAGGGATATGATATTATTCCTATTTTTTTTATAGAGTTCGCTTTTTTTGCAGTTAATGCAGATAAGTTATCTGTAGTAAACCCAATACGACATCTTTTTGAAACGGAAATCATGGTGTTTTGAAAATCATGGTATTTTTGTAATTTTAATTTATTTCAGGGTTATAATACTCTTTATATTTATAATTTTTTAATATTTCAATACCAAAACGACGTCGTTTTGGGAATAAATGCAGATAACTTATCTAAATTAACTGCAGAAATATTTTTCCCTTTTTTATATGCTTATTTTGCCTATTCATTTTCAATACTGTTAGACAAAAATTTCAAAAGGAGAAAGAAAATATGGAGGCTAGTTGAAATTTTAATCTAACGATGTTAAAAAAGCATAAATAAAATATGCATATATATATATATATATATCCTCAAGTAGTAAAGATGTTTACATTTGTTTAAAAAAAGCTTTTCGTTTTGTCCTTTAACATGACGCAACAAAGTTTTCTACACACATAATATTTTGTGGGGCCCACACTTTTTAAAACAAATAAAAATTAAGGCACGTAAAACGAATCTCTATAACATTACACAATCTCTTTTACTACAATATAATTCTTATAAAACCCATAAAAAAATGATTACTTTTTGGTGTGGATATAAACATGTGACATGACAAACCATATTTTATACTTATTTCTTTGTGTTCAGGGTGTCACATTATTTGAACTCCTTTTGATGAGCCCAATAACAAGTAGTATTCAAACCGATGAGGTCAATTAGTTGCGATGAGGGACGATGGTGCAGATTATAACTAAGATGAGTATCGGAGAAACAAGTATTGACAAAAAATGGTATGAGTGGGTGACCCAACCAAGTGATGAACAGTCACAAGTGTGTGTGGAGATGTGGCTCGATGAGTGGTGTGTTGAACCGCAAGGGTAAATAAAAGGTAAGATATTAAATTTTGAGTATGACAAACCACAATATGATTCAACAAACAAGTTTTTTTTTTTTTAAGTAAAGAAAAGGGGCTTAAGCCCAAAACACAAAAACCAAACTACAGGGGAATGAAGTCAGCATTCAAAGCCAGCAAAGGCCCCTAACCGGGTAGTACTTTTTTAGTGCATCATATGTATTATACATCTGTTCAAATAGGGTAAAAATTTGGGATTTAATGAAAAATACTTAAAAAGATATAGATCAAATGGGTGAATTTGATGGGAAATACTAACCTTTCAAAAAAACAGTTTTACTACTACTTCACCTTATCCTTTTTTCACATTCAATCTGAAAGTTAGACCAAAATAAATTATTTTCATTATAAATAATTTGAGTAAGAAAATAATTAATATTTAGTACATTCAAGAAATCTCCAATGTTCAGAAATCAGAATGCTTTAGGAGGTGTTTGGTACCAGTTTTCGTAAAAGATTGATAGGTAAATTCAACAGAGATTTGAAGATTACAGTGTTTGGTAGAAGATTAAAAAAAACTATGCCATCAATATTATTGAGTACCCAGGCAAAGTACATCATGTGAAAAGTTACAGCAATGGCTAAGTGCTTGATACCCATATCATGAGTGGTATTTCATGGTTGCCTAGGGGGAAAAAATGTGTATGAAGATATTGTCCAAATTGCCCCTGATTTACTGCTTTTATTTTGCAGTTTCAAAATTTACAATGCCCACTTTGGTAATTTATACCTGTTATGAATGTATATTCTCATATATTGAAGTGAGTAATCCAATCCTTACATCACCTATTTATACGTAATGCATAAAGCCTATAAGGCTATAATACACAAAATAAGCTAACAGCATGAAACAGAAACTATAACTGCATTCTGTGATTAGTGGGGCTGTTAAAACTGATCTCAATATATGAGTTATGAATTGCAGTAGCTTCTAACTTCTCCACGTCAGCCTCTATAATCTGCAACACCCCCCACAAGCTGGACGGTGGATGTCACGAAGTCCAAGCTTGGAGACGATCGAAGAGAAAGAAGAATGATGAAGAGCCTTAGTAAAGACGTCAGCCAACTGGTTCGAAGAATCCACAGGGAGCAGCTTCAACAAACCAGCCTGGAGTTTTTCACGAGTAACGTGGATATCAATTTCAATATGTTTCGAGCGTTCATGGAGAGTCGAGTTTTTAGCAAGATAAATGGCAGAGACATGATCACAATAGACAGAAGCAGCCTGAGATAAGGGAACATGCAAATCATGAAGTAAGTAACTGATCCATTGAAGCTCACATGTCAAGGAAGCAAGAGCTCTATACTCAGCTTCACTAGAAGAACGGGAAACAGTGGATTGCTTTTTAGAACGCCAAGAAATCAATGAAGGTCCAAGGAAAACACACATCCCTGAAACTGACCGTTGTGTATCCGGACAACAGGCCCAATCGGAATCTGTGAAGCCACTGAGTAGTAGGGAATTGGAAGCAGGAAAGAAGAGGCCCAGCGAGGGAGAGCCTTTAATATATCTCAGAACCCGTTGAGCAGCCAGCATATGATCAGAAGTGGGGAACCCGACAAACTGACTTAGTTGTTGAACAGAAAAGGAAATATCTGGTCGCGTAGTCGTTAAGTATAACAATCTACCAATGAGCCGACGAAAGGATGATGCTTCGGGTTCAGCAAGAACAGAACCATGAGTGCGAGACAAATAGAGAGAAGGAATCATGGGTGTAGGAGATGGTTTGGCCCCCAACAAACCACTATCAGATAGAATTTCTAATGCATATTTCCGTTGATTCACAGCCATACCAGCTTTGGAATGGAAAATTTCCAAACCCAGAAAGTATCGCAAATAACCCAGATCCTTTATACGAAACTGAGCATCCAAAGCTTGCTTAACCCGTTGGATTTCAGATTGGTCATCCCCTGCCAAAACAACATCGTCGACGTAGACCAGTAAAGCAGTAAAAGAAGCATCAGTGCGGCAGACAAACAAAGAGTGATCAGCCATGGATTGTATGTAACCAAGGTCAAGGAGAGCAGTGGAAAGTTTAGAATGCCACTTCCTACTAGCCTGCTTAAGGCCATAAATCGATTTTTTGAGCTGACACACCTTACCAGGAGAAGAAGTAAAACCCTGAGGCATGAACATATAAACTTCATCGTGCAAATCTCCATGGAGAAAAGCATTATTCACATCTAGTTGTTCAACAAACCAGTGGCGAGCAGTAGCAATCGAAAGCAATATGCGGATAGTAGTCATCTTAGCTACAGGGCTGAAAGTATCAAAATAATCCACTCCTTCAAGTTGGGTGTAACCTTTAGCAACCAGCTGTGCTTTACATCGCTCAATGGAACCATCAGCCTTATATTTCACTTTATAAACCCATTTACATCCAATGGTATGTTTCCCAAGAGGAATGGAAACCAAATCCCACGTATGATTGAGTTCCAAGGCAGAAATCTCAACTGCCAGCAAGGAAGCTTGGAAGCTTCATTGTATGATTTTGGTTATGTTATAGTGGTGACATTGAGGCAAAATTGGGTGTATGTAGGGGAATAAGAATCATATGATAAAACAGAAGAAAGAGGGTAAGGTGTACCTGAGGAAGATTGGTTGCTGGAAACAACATTGTTGCAGTGAAAATCAAGAAGGTATCCCGGAAGCTTTCGAATACGGGAAGACCTGCGAGTAGGGATGGGAGGACAAAGATTCTGGACAGGAGCACTACTAACACATGGCTCAGGGTCAAAAGCAGGTGTAGGGAGAAGGGAAGGTCTGGGGAATATGTCATCAAATGAATCTTGAGAGGAGGTTGGAAGGATAGGTGAGATGGGAGTGGGAATATTTGTAAAAGGAAATACCAATTCATAGAACTTGACATTTCTGGATAAGAAAATGCGTTGAGAAGATAATTCAAGCAGAATATGACCTTTGATACCTTCCTGATAACCAAGGAAAATGCATTTGTGGGCCCTAGGGGCAAATTTGGATCTATGAGGTTGTAAGGTGGATGCATAGGAAAGGCAGCCAAAAGTTTTAAGATTGTCAAATGAATGTGGTTTTTGGTATAGAGTTTCATAAGGGGTGTTGTATGATAAAAAAGGAGTGCAAAGTCTGTTTATTATGTGTGTAGATTGTGAAAGGGCATAGCACCAGTAAGGTTGAGGAACTTTTGATTGAAAAATTAGAGCACGGGTGACATTCATAAGGTGTTAGTGTTTCCTCTCAACAATCCCATTTTGTTGAGGTATTTCTACACATGTAGTTTGATGTAGAATTCCTTTATTTTTGAAAAAATCATGCATTAGAAATTCGGGTCCATTATCAGTGCGGATAATTTTTACTGTGGTTTGGAACTGATTTTCATGAAAAATTATAAAATGTTTAATGGATGCCCGAACATCAGATTTATGCTTAAGAAATACTAGTCAAGTGTAGCGTGAGTAATCATCAACATTTGATAAAAAGTATCTATGGCCATGTATAGAAATTACAGAAGCAGGTCCCCATATATCCATATGCAACAATTCAAATGGACGATTTGATTGAGTAATACTGGAAGGAAATGACAGTTTACGCTGCCTAGCATAGTGAAAAATGTCACAAGGTGATACAGGCTTATATGGAATGACAGGAAATTTAGAAGACATGTGTTTTAAAGAGGTTGGGGATATATGGCCTAGTCTTAGGTGCCAAAGTATGTCATCACTGCTGCCAGTCTTAATGCTAGAATGACAAGAAGCATTATTATTGAGAATGGCTGTATCATGTATTGGAGAGGCATCCAGGATGTAGAGACCTCCATGTTGTTTAGTTGTACCAATCTTCCTCCTGGTAGGTTCCTGTTTGATATAGCAATGGTTGTTAAAGAAATTCAGATAGCAAGGTAAGGTTGAAAGAAGCTTGTATACAGAAATCAAGTTCACACAGAATTGGGGAACATACAGAACATCATACAAAATCAAATCATCATAGAAATAAATATTCCCTGCATAAGAAGCCATAACCTTCGAACCATTTGGTAAGTTAATGGAGACTGGATTTATTTTATGGAATGAGGCAAGATTATGACATGAACAAGTAATGTGATCAGTTGCGCCAGTATCAAGGATCCAACGCAACTGTCTACCTGTTAGTTCATTAGTGTCAACACTCAATGTGGAACTTTGGACAAAGTTAGCATGAGCAGAATCCTTTGTTGACTGCAAAGCTTGCATCAGATCGTGAAACTGCTTAGATGAGATAGTGACAGCTGAAGTATCATTACTGTTGAAAATAGTTGATCCTTCATTACAGTTGGTTTGAACCACTGTATTTGCAACTTGAGCCTTCTTTGGTCTATAACCTGGAGGAAAACCGTGTTTAAAATAACAGGTCTCCACAGTGTGATTAGTCATCTTGCAATGCACACAGAATTTTGAATCTCAACCACGTCCCCTGCCTCCAGCAAATGGAAAACGTCCACGACCTCTATTTGAAGCAAAACCTCTTCTGTTATCATCAGTTTCATTAAAGAAAACTTTGGAGTTTTTATCTGATGTGGAATTAAAGTGGAATTCCCTTTCTTGTTGAGAAAGTAAAGAAAAAACTTTATTAACATCAGGAAGAGGATTCAGGAGCATGACTTGGGATCGAACTTGAGCATATTGATCATTTAATCCCTTTAAAAATCGAATTGTGTAGTCTTGATCTCTTCTAGTTCGAAACTCAGCAAGAGCATGGCAAGTACACAGAATATCACATTTGCATGAAGGCAAAGGCCTTAGGTTATCAAGTTCATCACACAAACCTTTCAAATTGGTGAAATAGTCAGCAATAGTTCGATCTCCCTGTCTCAGCTTATATACATCTTCTTGTAGATCAGAAATTCTAAACATATCTGCTTGGGAAAATCGTTCCTTCAAGTCTTTCCATGCCTCACTTGCATGATCAATCCAAAGAATAGATTGAAGAACAGATGTGGAAATGGAACGGTGGATCCAACCTAACACAATGGTGTTGCAGCATTGCCAAGCATTATAAGAATCATCCATTTCTGGTGGCGGTGGAAGGCTTCCATCAATGAAACCAGTTTTATTCTTTGATAGTAGCGCCATAGACATAGCTCTAGACCACATGTGGTAATTCTTTCCATCAAGTGGTGTTGAAACTAGAATCTGTGAGGGATTTTCGTTGGTATGAAGATAATATGAATGTGAGGAGTTGGTAAGAAAATAGAAAGGCATACTTGGATTCGTCATTGAAGAATTCTTCAAGAGATGTATGAAGAAAGGTTAAGAAGAAATGGTTGTGAATCAGAGCTTCTAGAGAAGCTCTGATACCATGTTATGAATGTATATTCTCATATATTGAAGTGAGTAATCCAATCCTTACATCACCTATTTTTATACGTAATGCATAAAGCCTATAATACACAAAATAAGCTAACAGCATGAAACAGAAACTATAACTGCATTCAGTGATTAGTGGGGCTGTTGAAACTGATCTCAATATATCAGTTATGATTTGCAGTAGGTTCTAGCTTCTCCACGTCAGCCTCTATATTCTGCAACAATACCAATTATCCCATCAATATTTTTACTTTCTATCAAACATAAATTTTGAAAACTTACTTAATTTCCCCAGTAATATTTCATCCTACCAAACAGTTTTTTTTTTAATTTTCCTATCAAACTTACTTTCCTACCATTTCTTACCATTTCCCCATTAATCGTATTTTCATGTTAAAATTTCTTTTTCCCTCTACTAAACGCTCCTTAGTGTTTTCAATATGCTAGGACCGATCAATCTCAATTTCGAAATATTTTTTATTTGCAACTGTAACATTTTTATTTTTATTTTTTGAAACAAACCACAGACATCTCATTCATTTTAGTTAATCAGCTCCCAATGATCCCCGCAAACACCCTTACTTTGGATATTACAATTTTCCATCAGGTTGTAATATGCACTAGCTAGCTTGCATTTGCATCCATGGAAATTCGAGTATATATAAGTATTTTATATGAATATTCAATTAATTGCGTTAAAATTTGATAAGGAGAATTTTATTATTTTTGTAGTCATGCACTCATGCCCGATTCAAACCAAATTAATAGGATAATTGATGAATTGATACAGAAATAAAAAATAAAAAAAATCGTTATGGTGAGATTATTTTAGTTTTGTTTTTGGACTTTTTAGGATACTTCTACACTTTTTAAACATGAAATTGATTTCAAATTTTTTTTTTACTTTGAAATTATTTTTTTGGGATATAAAGTATCACGGTAGGCGTTTTCCTTGAGCAAGTCTTCAAAACTCAAAATATTATTCTCCCTAGCGCAAAAACATTTATCTTTACAATCAATCCATTGTGGGTCAAAACTTCATCTATTTGATATAATTAAATATGAAACTTCGTTGTAACTTCATTCATTACAAGCAAGGCTTATATGGATACAAATTTCGTTTGGAATACATAATGTGTACGTAACAATATATAGATAATAATATTTGCGAAATCCAGTTTGTCACATGCAACTCAGTCTAAATAGTATGTCAGCTTTCATAGAAGGAACATATCATAAAAGGACTCAATCTTATATATTCTTTAATGTTAGATACTTTTACAAGATATTAGATTCAAATCTGTTTTCCTAAACATATATAATTGTTTAAAACAAATTGCAAATAGAAAGTATATGTGTCATTCTCTGTTTTTAGCTTTCTTAGAAGGAACATCAAATGGGAGGGATTTAAAGCCTTAATCCTGGACCCGCCCCGAATCGGATTAGTTGCGAAACAATGAACCGATTGGAATAGTTCTAAAAAATAAAATAAAATGAAGGATACATTCTTATATTTCTTTAAGGGGAAAGTGTGTATCATTTTGAAGGACACAAAGTTATGTCATTTTAAGTTAGGGGAATCAGATAAATCATCAGAGAAAGAATGGGTGAAAAAAGTTTTAAAGATGTAGATCTCACCTTTTTATGAGAGTGACAATATATAAGGTGTGTCATTTAAAATGACACACATTTTCCCCTTTCTTTAATGTTAGAGATCCTAAGGAAATACTAGATTCAAATTTATAATTGATCATATATGTATCATTTTCTGCGTTTAGCTTTCTTAGAAGGAACATATGATGAGCCATTCTTATATAGTATAATGTTAGATACCCTAGCAAAATATTAGATTCAAATGTGCTTAGTTAAACTGATAAAATTGTTGAAAACAAATTGACGGAAGAATTAATATATATGGATAATTGTCATTTTATAGCTTTCTAATTGGATATATATCATGTGTTTAGGATTTTGACTCATGCATGCATCTTCATAAAAATTTGATGTTTATCCGTAGTAAGTATAATTTTGGAGGTTTGGAGAATCTAAATTGAAGATATAAAAATCAGTTAGGATTTGGGAAAATTAGAAACTAGGGACGATATTGGTAGGAGATTATTATTACCTTATGTAATTAACTATCACTAATTCACTATTCTTTCATGTTGTTTAGAGAGAAGATATGATTGGTAGGTTTAAATGTAGGGATTATAATTGGTTGTATACAGATGATTTGTAACGGAAAAAGTTTTAAGCACTAAATGTTTTGTTTAAAATGGAAAAATGAAAAAATTTAACTGTAATTTAATTCAAATATGATTGTAATCGTGCTTAATATCATATGTAATGATAACATACCAATATACAACGGGCGTTACACTTACCCTATGCAAAAAAAAAAAATATGAGCCAACAACAACTTAGCCTACAAAATCTCCCTCAAGACAAATAGTCTCGGGGTGAAAATCTCAATGTCTCATAGGAAGGAGGAGACCAAATGATTTATCGTTAGGGTTGAAGGTAAAATTTGTAAATACAAATTTAAAATAAAGACATAACTATAAAACAAAGAGGAAGGTTATACTTACCATCTTTTTTAGTTACAACCTCTTACAATCATATCTTAACATCGTTGATTTCCATCAGTCAACGATTATGATTTTCACAAATTAAACTCATTAATTAATTATTAATTCATAATAAATGATAATCGTTGATTGGTGAAAATCAACGGTCTTAAGATATGGTTGTAATAGGTCGTAAAAAAAGGTCGTAAGTATAACTTTCCTCTAAAATAAATACGAGAATTCTAAAAGAAGATGGCGTACATTTCAGAAGAAAAAAAAAATCCTAGAGCTGCTAGCTTTTTCATTTCTTATTCATTGTAAAAAAGTTCTTTTATGATAATAACTTTTATAAAATTATATTTGGTTAACTTTTTCCTTAAGAAAAACAAATCACTAAATTGATATTTAATACTTGAGTAAAGCTCCGTTTGATTACCTAACAAAAAACACGGTCTCCATTTTCGACTCTTACAAAAAAAAATCAACTTTTAGTTCTCTACAATTTCAGTTCTTTAAAAATATGATATTTTAAAAATTCAATTAAGACACAATTTAGTCCCTAAAATAGGACTAGTGTGGATTTTTTTTTTGTAAGAGACGAAAGTGAAGATCGTGATTTTTTGTTAGGACCCAGAAGTGGTTTTACTTTTAATATTTTAACTCTATACTTATTTTCGTACTAATTTTTTCTCTTACATAGAATGTTTATTTTCAGGAATAAACATATATAGACATGTGACTTTTGAATACGTTAAATTATATTTTTCCTATATATGTATCTAATATGATTTTATAAATATATTTTTTTTTGGTAAAATATATATGACTTTATAATTAACTTTCGTGATAAGTCGAACATCATATACCTATTCTTATATTCTTTAATGTTAGATACCCGAACAAAATATATGCAAATATGTTTAGCTAAACTGACTGAATTGTTTAAAACTAACTTGACAAGATAAAATATATGTGTTATATTTCATTTTTTTTTATTTTAATAAAAAATACCATGTTACAAGAGAATAAATTATTTTTGCTTATGATTAATGGATATCTCCTCTTATTTCTTCTTGGAGGTGAGCGTGACACTTTGTGTGGGCAAAAGTTTAAACAATAAGTTGTTGTTATATACTTCAAACGCTTATTATATTCTAGAGTTGCTTTATTTTTTTATGATTCGGTTGTGTTATAAATTTATTAAACCTTTTATATATATATACATATATATATATATA